>CAOKZL010000623.1:600000-803932 GCA_948472985.1 Iguana delicatissima
GGTCCTGTGAGGAACAGCTGAGGGAAGAAGAGAGAGAGAGAAATGTGATATAATAGCTGTCTTTAAGTACTTTTAGAGATGTTATGTGGAAGATGGAGTACGCTTGTTTTCTGCTGCTGCAGAAACCAGAACACAGACCGATTGATTTAAATTATAAGAAAAGAGATATAAACATTATGAAGAAAGTTTTGATGGTAAGAACAGTTTGACAGTGGAATAGATTACCCTGGAAGGTATTGAATTTCCTTTCTTTGGAAGTCATCACACAGGGGGTTGGATAGCTATTTCTTGGGAGGTTTCAAATGTGTATCCTTGTATGGCAAAGAGTCGGATTAGATGGCCCCTGTGGTCCATTCCAGTTTTATGGTTCAATGATTCCAACCTAGTTGTTGCATTTTCACTACTTGCAGCTTCCAAATTGTCTTGAAGAGCAGATCCATAAATTGTACATTGCAGTAGTATATTTGGGGAGCTACCAACACATGAACTACTATGATCTGATTAAAACTGAATTTTTCTACACCTGTCAGGATTAGCTCCATTAATGTCAATAGATAAATGGATATAGGAATGTACCTTAAATATTATTTCAGGATCAAAGGAATGGAAGCATATTACTTCTAAAATATCTGTTTAAACAACATGGGGGGAAATAATTTGTAAACATGCAAATTAGATAGAATCATGGAATCATAGAGTTGGAAGAGACCACAGGGGCCATTGAGTCCAACCCCCTGCTATGTAGGAACACCCATCAAAGCATTCCCAACAGATGGTCATCCAGTATCTGCTTAAAAACTCCAAAGGGAGACTCCACCACACTCAGAGGCAGCATATTCCTGTCAAGCTCTGACTGTCAAGAAGTTCTTCCTGAGGTTCAGGTGGAATCTCCTTTTCTGCAGCTTGAACCCATTGCTCCTTGTCCTAGTCTCTGAAGCAGCAGAAAACAAGACCACTCCCTCCCTTCTCCTTAACATCCCTTCATATATTTAAACATGGCTTTCATGTCCCTCTTAACCTTCTCTTCTGCAGATGAAACATACCCAGCTCCCTAAACTGCTCCTCACAGGGCATGGTTTCCAGACCCTTCACCAGTGGTTCTCAACCTGTGGGTCCCCAGATGTTTTTGGACTTCAGCTCCCAGAAGCCCCAGCCACTATGGTCAATGCTCAGAGCTTCTGGGAGCCGAAGTCCAAAAACATCTGGGGACCCACAGGTTGAGAACCACTGCCCTTCACCATTTTGGTTGCCTTCCTCTGGACATGCTTAAATTAAATTAAATTAAAGTAATTTATTTCAATTATTGAAACTACATTGGAAGTAAGTAATGAGAAAGTCTTTAAATGTAGATGAATTTTGCCAGATGTAGCAAGCATATAGGAATCACCACAGCTGAAGGAAAAACATAAGGAAGGAGGAGGAATGCAGCAGGAAGAGATAAGAGGGATAAAAAGGCAGGGATGAGGGTGCGTGGTAAGCACAGAACAGAAAAAGGTCAACACCAACTTTGAATCAATCAGATCTTGTTTTTCTGAGCACTAATTGTTTGTCGCCAGAGCTAAGAAAACCAAATAGACAAGGCTCAGTTTTGTTTATAAATCCAGTAATTTCTTATAAAGTCAAGATTATAAACCTCAGATGTCTCAGACAGCTTTGTACTTTATAATTCAGTTTGGTCCAGGGTACAACCTGTGCCTGCTTGATTTATGTAGATGCACAAGTACTGAAAAGTAGGGCAAAATATAATTGTATTCATATTAGTATCTTCATCTTCCCCTGCTTTAAAAAAAATAAAGCAAAAAATAAAGCAAGCATGGGAATATTTTATACTGCTTTGCTAACTATCCTATATACTACACCATAACATTTTTAATTATCTAATTTTCTGAAAGCAAAGGCTCCTGCGACAAACCACCTAATTTATTTACTAAATAATGGCAAATTAAAGGTATAATAAGGAGTGATTTCTTTCCCCATATATTCCTGTAAAGCAGCTTAGCAGCAAAGGCCAAATGTCAGGAGTAATTTGCAAAATGTCAGAAGTGCAAATTTCATTGAAAATAATTTCACTCTTTTGAAGTATTCCCAGAAGGTATTTTAAAAATATTGGGCAATAAACACATTTTCTTTTTCTCATTAGCAGACAAATGTTTACTGGATTGCTCTTGCTTCAGTTTATTTTTTTTAATTTTTTTTTTTTACATTTTCAAGAATTAGATTAAACTTACTATTGGTTGGCTCTTGATTAAGACCCTTCCCACATGGACATGGCATCTTGGCATGGGGACATGAGAGGGGCAGGACTGTGATGATGCTTTTTACAAGACATCATCGTGGTCCCATCCTTTTAGTGTCGCCAGCCAGTGCGATCATGGGGTAAATCATTGACAGATTTTCCCTGTCAATGACCCCTGATCATGAGATGCTCCCACATTACCTGCTATGCAGAAGGGCCCAAAGCATGATGGCGGTGCTTCTCCCCATTGCAACATGGGAAAGAGCCCAGCTGTGCTGCAGAAGGAAAGGATGTGTTCCTCTTGCTCCCTTCCACAGAGAGCTGGTCCTATGTGGAGGGGAGCATTCCCATTGCACTTCCTTCCTTGCAAAGGTACTGCCAGGATTGCAACTGGAGGATGATGGGATAAGGTGTGGAAAAGGCCTAATCCCCTTGTAATCAATAGGACCTAATTTTTCCACATTCATATCAGTTCAAGTAAGTCAGTATGGATCCAACCCTATAAATCCAAATTACTATCCTCATCAAGGAAAACAAAAAGGCATTGCTTTGTTTTTCTAAGTATGCATAGTGAGGTATTTCTAAGAAGGACATGATGTTTTTCTTCAAATGCCTCAAACTTCTGAGCTCTATTAGATTTTTGAGCTCTATCTATTCTTTTGGATTTGCTGTATTAAATATTTCAGTACATCTGAAAAACTGTAGTGGGACTTAGAGTGGTACCCAAAGTCACAAGGAAACCTTTTTGTCCACACTATGAAACTCAACAGTGTCCATAGAGGTATGGTGGAAGTAACAACAAAATCTGTCTTCTGTTCTTATGTCCTTCCCCCTTTTGTGCTGGTATTGGGAGATGGAACAATAGACGCACTAGTTTGCTGAAAGTTGGCAAGATGACAACTGTGTTATATGTTCCTTCAATTCATTTGCTTACTTATGGTGACTCCATGGATTTCAGACAGACACATCTATAAATGTTTCGGTTCTATTTCATTTCTCATAAAACAGAACTTCTTGGAATGAATTTTCAGGGATTTATGTTGGAGAAGATATCAGATGTGAAAGACGAGATTTGAGTCTGGTCAAACAATATTATCTCAGCAGAACAACTGGGATTTTATGTTTATGAGGAAAATGTTATCATAAAAATAATTATAGGATGGTAGTGTTGCTCAGTGCTGGACTTGTGGGAAAAAGAAAATAAGACTCTGTGACACCCTTGGACCCTTTGAGATTTTTTATCATTATTATTATGGAGAAGAAGGGCTTTGATAACAATTTAGAGTGAGAAGATGGGAGAGAAGGAAATAATAATCAGTGCTAGTTGCAAATGATAATAAACGTATTTTCCTAGCATAAAAAGAAGAATGGCATGGAGAAGAAATAAAGAATCTAGCAGCACCTTAAGACTAATTTATTTTAGCCTAAATTTCATGGATATAAGCCCACTTCTTCAGATGCACTTTGGTCTCCCAGAGCAGCACACAGTTCAGGGTATTCCAGACTATACTCCATTTCAATTTTATATAGAAATTCAGGGATGCAGTCTAGAAAACAACCTAGCCACTTTTGTCATGGGGTTTCTAATGAGACAAAAATATATCCTTCATGAAATATTTTCCAGATGGTATCCCTGCATTGTCCCATAGATGTGAATCTGAATCCTTTTAAAAAATGGCAAGAATATTCTTTATTCTGCGGGATATTGAGGACTTGTATCTCACAAATAGATATTATTTTAGCAGTCCTGTTGCAGGAGATTATACCAAAGTCATTTTGTTGCAGAAGCAAATATACAGGATATTTGTAGCTTCTCTAGTTAGACATTATAGAATCATCATCCCTTCTCTTCCAAAATTTTATAATGTACAATCTTTTTGTCTTCTCTTTGACAAAGATAAAGTGAAAATACAAAGGAAGGATACTTTTTGAGTGAAATATGAACAAGTGACATAGAAGTAGCTCAGTGGTCACTGTAATATATTATTTTGTAAAGTTATGATGTTTCCTCAAAAAGCCCAACATACCTAGGAAGAAAAAGTGGCAAAAGATGAAGAACTCAGTGTTGACCAGAAACCTTTAAAAAGGTTGTATGGCATGGAATTAATCCAACCATGTAAGTTCATGTAGTAAATTTGGCTAACAAGTTACAAGCATAAGAATGCAAATTGTTGCCTTTTGTATCTTTTGGAATTAAGTACAATGAGCCTTTCACATAAAGTCCTTTCTACAGGATGTCATCATCCATTGGGAATAGGAGAAGGATGGGACCCAGATGACGGTTCTGCATGATGTTGTCTGGGTCCCATCCTTGTCCCATCCCCAGGTGATGTTATCATGCCGCAAATGATTGATGGGTTCCTTGGATCAATGACCAGTGATTATGTCACCATTCTGCTGTCAGCCTGTACTTACCTGAGCTGCAGAGGGTCAGAAAGCTTCCTGTTCCAGTCCAGCCTGGGATAGTACCTGGCTGTGCTGCAGAAGCAAGAGGCATGGCCATTGTGCCTCCTGCATTATCACAGGCAGCAAGTGCACTCCTGTCATGCTCCCCTCCTGGGAGAACCTCTACCAAGATCCCATCAGGATGCCACCAGAATCAGGTAGAGTGTGGAATGGGCCTAAATGTCTCCCCACAATACCCAGCCATGACATCAGGATTGTATTCATTTGTTTCAGATAATTTATCTATCATGAATACTATAGTGCCCTGTAAAACAAACCATGCGCTGCAGCTAAGGATATCTCAAAACAATATTGCCAAGAATACCTAGAAACAAGTTCTTCACTCTGGTTTTCAAGTTGGAAGCTTCATATAAATATTTGTCAAGCACAGAGAACAATTTAAATCTTTATAGTTAATGAAACTGGTGGACAACTGCTAGGAGTTAGGTGGAGAGTCTCAGATGGAGGCTTTCCACCTGGAGAACCACAGATGGCCAAACAACCTACATTTCGATTTTTTCCAACTTTTTATTTGAAGAAAAGAAAAGGAATAAAATGTTCCATTCTCCCTTGAAGTGCATGCATGGGTATAAAAATTTGCCATGGAAGGGGAACAGGACCCTTTTAACCAGGAAGTAAAAAATTTTAGTTGTTGTTGTTTTTAAAAGTGATAAGTGGCCCATCAGGACTGCAGTAATGGTAGGCTGCACCTTCCACATCTTTTAATTTAAAAGATCTTATAAGGATCAACTCTCCTTCTCCCCTAATCAATAATATATGTAGAATAGTATGCTTTTTTAAAAAATGTGGAAAATAAAGAAACAAAAGTGGGGAGACAATATATGAATCTGGGCATTAATTGGAGCCCACAAGTCTCTTGTAAGACAGAATGTCTCATAGCAAAAGCAAAGGGAAAAAGTGAGCATGCTGTCTGGATTTTCACATACTTCAGTAGGGCAAGATGATGATGTCGAATGTTTGTATACTGATATCACATTATTAAATGAGAACAGTATCTTCCATTATTTCAGCTTTGACTTCTAATATACAGTAGCTTTCTCGAATCCATAAGGGATATGTTCTCAGAATTCATGTGAATGGCATAAACAGAAACAATCACAGATAATACCAAATGCAACATTTTGACTCCCAGGCTGAATGGAGTGTTGAGAGTGTTGAGAGAAGGAGGTTCTTCCACCACCTGGCTCCTCTTCCTTCCTAACTTCCTTCAGGGTAGGGCACAGCAAGCTGTTGTCTCCCTGAGAGCCAAATTTGGTTGGAGGTCTGGCTGCTTGGAGCCATGTGCCTCAGTCCACGAAGGAGTGTCTGTGTTCTTCCTTCACTGATATGATGTGAGGGAGCTGTATCAGATTTCCTATACCTCTCTCTGTCAAGGAAGGAGTGTCCATGTCCTTCCTCAGAGAGAGATGAAAGGGCTCATGGCTCTCTTGGCAGAAGAAAGAGTGTCCTCGCTCACTCTGACTGCACAAAGAAAGGACTGACCAGCAGCAGCAGCCATGGCTCTGGAATCGATTGTGGATTTGTGGGTTTGTGGGTAAGAGATACCATGGATATCAGTCACATGGTTAGGGCAGATCTACTGTACAAACAAGCACAGGTTCCGGACTTCTCTTAGAGTCCTATTTGCTTTTTGTGGACTGGCAGCAAGGAAGACACAATGTTCCTTTCTTTCCCATGGAGCTACATTGTTAGCATAGATACCCTTTCATGTTATAAATGGCTGCCGATGGTGAACTAATTTGGTCAACAGTGGTTGTGACTTCTCTGGTGGTTATTGAAAGTAGAAATGTTCACTCTGGTCCTATTCACTAAGGTACTCTGGGAGGAATTTACTGCAGCCAATCAGAACTAGGTTGGCTGCGGTTACCCAGAGGACCTTCTCTTGGTTGTTCCCAGGTTATGGAATGGCCTGCGGGAGGAGACCCAGCATATTACCAGTCTTGACAGCTTTAAGAAAGCAGTCAAGACTATTCTCGTCCGACAGGCCTTCCCAGACTAGTGTTCCACCGCCTCTCATCAATTGTCCCTTTGTTTTTAATTTTGTTTTTAATTTGTTTTTAATAGTTAATGTGTTTTAGGGGGATTGAAGGGTTGGTGGGTGGGGAGGATGGGCTACATTTTAATGTTTTAATGTATTTATATGTTCTTGTAATGCCACCTCGATCCACTGGGAGAGGCGGGATAAAAATAAATTATTATTATTATTATTATTATTATTATTATTATTATTATTATTATTATTATTATTATTCTAGAGATGTAATCCTTCACTAAGCTTCTTTTTGAAGGTACCAATGAGTAATTTCATAAATTTTCTTCCTCTTTCAAGAAAGTCTTTGAAAATCTTGCAGTTTTCAAAGGCTAATTGCAAGGTAGGACTCATTCTGTGCAAAATTCATACATGATTGTTTGAAAACAGGATTTTCTGTGAAGGAAACAACATTTTCTGCCTGGAAAGTAATATATCAATGAAGAAAAATCAATTGCTGTGCAGAAAATGATGTTTTCTGAAGAAAAATGATGTTTTCTGTGCAAGGTAATCATGTATGGATTTTACTCAGAATACATCCCCTTTATGGCATTTTCTTGCAGAAAACACCATTTTCTGTGTATAACTTTATATTTATGCATTGAAATATTGTTTTTAATGCATAAAATGTTGCAATGTGTGAATTTTGCACAGAAAAAAGTCCTGACCTACAAAGATACTCATCAGTCCAGGATTCTTCTCATAAGACTTTTTCAACACTCAAAAACACTTTTTTTTTGCCATTTTTCAAATATTTCCAAATATTGTTTCCTTCCCTAATCCAGCTGTGAGGCATATAAAGTATTCTCTGACCACTCAGCTGGCAGTTGACAGGTGGATCAACCTGTCCTTGGATCCAGTACTCTGAGCTAAACTCAAACAGCTGTTACAAATAAAGTTGTGCCCATTTAATTCCTATGTGATTTATTAGTGTTATCTTGTGGGTTCTCTCTTACTACCACCCTCCCTTTCACCGTTAGACCAGTAACATCTATCTCACAAAAGCCTCCAACCAAACGAGAATTTTGACACTAGTAAAGGGGAAACCAACGAACAAGCAATGAAAGGACTTTTTTCCTTTTTTAAAAAAAAATATAAGAAAGCAGATTAAAAGGTAAAGTCTCATACATCACAGTTAAGTGTGTGGATGGGTGAACCCAATTAAAAAAACCTGCCATTTATGCACTTTAGAATGTTCCCCAAACTGAATAGCTAAGGCAACAAATTACAGTTGATTGTCGTTTCACAATTAACCCATTTTGTAGCCTGGATCCAAAGAACTGCATGACTAGATGTTCATGCCCAAGGGAATTATAGATTCTGAACAGCAGATTCTTCCCCACCTCACCCCATGCTGAAACTATGCTATGTGGTAACCTTTTTGAAAGTGAGAAATGGTATAAGAATTTCCCATAATTGAAAGGGGGGAAAAAGCCCAAACATTTCATTGGGCATGTCCAGTTGTTCTCTGTACTTCCTGGTCATACAAATACAGGTTAGTGGTAATCACAGTTTTTATTCAGTCCCTATTGCAAAGCTAAGCAACCTTATTCACATACTGTGGGCTGATATGCAGACTGAAAATCAAACTTCTTTAGATTTTGTGCTTCACTAAAGTTTGTGATGCATTTCTTGACTCAAAGAAATGAACCAAAAGCACATAAATGGTATAAAACATATTTAGAAACACACAATTTAAGAATAAATGTTTAGAAATGCATATATTAAGAGAATATAAAATTCAATACAAATTTGAGCCTGTATTTTACGTAGCTTTTGCAATTTAATTAAGATGCAAATTGATTCAGAGATAGAATGGAGTACATTTAAAATGAACATCTATGAAACTAATATGGATGTGTCTATCTCTGTTGTGTGCAATCAATTTGTTACCAAATTATGATGATACTAAGGCAAACCTGCTAAGGGGTTTTTGGGGTGCTGAGAGTATGTGACACACCCAAGGTCACCCAATGGGTTCCTATGGCAGAGTGCGGAAAAAGCCCTGTTTCCAGAGCCACAGTCCAGTGCTCAAACCATTATACCACATTTGCTGTCATGGCTATTTCTAGCTCAGACATATTAATTTAGTCTATAGGACAACCAACAAAAATTCTGTAGATTAATTTGTTTGATCCAAGCCCCAGACATCTAAGCATCTATTCAGTTTAATCCTTGTAAGTCATGTTCAACTATATAGGATAAATTAGAGGTTTTAAAAATTTCTATGGAGATTATTTAAGTCTTAATTTACATAGTTGAACAAAGACCATATAACCATATGGCATACAATAATTCAGTGATATAAATAGGTGAATCTAGTCTCCTGTATATAAGTTTACAGAAGTTATCACATCCCTCCAACTTCAGTAATTAATCGCTGGATGATTGATTTGTGTTTATTCTCCCAGTTACATTTTTTAAAGTATCACATCATTGTTACTGTAGATAACAACCACGTTATGCTTATTGCTGCTACAGATGCTTAGTTAGGAAAAAGAAAAAAAAACACTCCCACACCACAGGCACTAAATGGTTATTCACAGCTGGTAGGTCAACACAAATTACCTGCAAAATTCTGTGGTAAGTTATTTATTTCACAAAATTACACAGGCAAAGATAATGTGCACTGTTGGAAAATAAGCAAAGAGCTGTGAAAAAATTCCTTTGAGTGTTCATGTGCTCTTTTGCTATGTTATGCCTTAATTTCATTGTAATAACTATTTATAAGATCAGGGTCTACCTTTAGAACTCATGCTAATGACAAGAAGGCCAATGGTTCACATACCAGGTGGTCTACAGAAGACCTGAACAGCTAAGTTATATGAGAGAAAGATCTATAAATAGAATATTCCTAATTACATTAATTTAGTACAATGAAAGACTACTAAGTATCTGTAGCCAAAGATTTGCCTGATTAGTTCAACTCTATGTCTAAAAGTAAAGTTATCCATAGAATTCTATTCCCTAGGTAAGAGCTACCCACTCTTCAGAATCCTCCTTATCAGCCCAGTTCATCCCTGCCAAACCGAGTGCCTAGAACTTTTACAAGATTTTCCCCCAGATGCCATCACTTATTGAACATATCCTTTACCTTCTTATTTTTTTATTTTTGGCTTTGCGGGTGTTCAGGAGCTTTGGGATATTCTAGAGGACTTGAGGATATAAAAAAGTGGGTGGAGGCAAGATGGATCCCATGAGCCACACTGACCCCAACCAAATAAACTTGTCCACTACATACAATCCTGACATTCAGACTGTGTTGAAAGTGATAAAAAAAGAGGATGTAAATTCAGAGTCACAAATACATTTACACACATTACTATTGGACCGATTTTTATTAGGCTGCTCAACAGCAGAAAATACCTGGATTAAAAAGTGTGTGTATCGGGGGGAATCCCTAACATTCTCATTAAAGCTTAGAAGAATTGGTTAAAAACTGCAAATCCTGTGGGATTGACACACACATACATATGTATATATGGGAATAACTTTTATTTTTGGGTAGCAGTAATGTACAGAAGGCTTTAAAACTGCTGCGATTGTCATTTTCCAGATGTTGCTGGATGCATCTTCTAGAAGCTCTGGCCAGAATAGCAAATAATAAAAAAATGCTGGGAACTTAACTCAGCAACATCTGAAGGATTAGCCAAAATTAAAAATAAAATATTTCTTATCTATGTTTACATTTTATACCAAAAGAACAACACTTCACTGCACTACAAAGGAATTTTACTTTTCCCTCATCTCCATTCCAACATCTTTTTACATCTTTGCAATTGAAAAACCAACATTTTCTCTTTCCCTTTCTTTCATATATCTTATATCCTAATATACACAGATTAAGTATAGATTTAATTTGTGCTAGGTCTCTGTCCTGGAGTATTGTGATTTCAATACTAAATTGAATCACTAATAATAAAGTATCTTTTGACACCACTCCCGAGACCACAGGAAGGAATTGCATTTCTTGAGGGTATCATGCATTCACAATAATTTTTGTGGACCCTTGGCCGATTCTGGAGCCCCTTTCCTATAGGCGGCAAAGGCATACCTGCTCTCAGAAGTTCCAGGAGTAGACATTCTCTATTAGAACAAGGTGCAGCCACACAGACATAGATATACACACTTTGTCTACTCTTCAAACAGCTATTACAACATAAGAAGCAAGCTTAAGCTTCTAGTTTTCTTTTGGGGATAATACAGCCTATGGTTGGTCCAAGAGGGACAAAATATCCTCTAGACTCAAATATGCTCTAAACATGTTTGGAGGGCAGGTCTTTTTGTCCTCAGACACCCTACCAGTAATAGGGCCATTGGCCCTAATGACTGAGGCTCAAAGGAGTTTAATTTATTTTGATTAATTTGGATTTAGATGTATATAGATTTGTATTCCAGCTTTTTCTCCAAAATAAGACTCAAAGTAGTTCACGGTGATTTTTTTTAAAAAGGGTGTAAGCCCACAGCCAAATCAAACCTTTAGAAAAATTGGCTGTGATTTTTTTTATCACTTACTTACATGTAACCACCTTAGTTACATAGTTAAGTAATGTCTCCCAGCCTGACCTTTCCCAGTCCTTGCTTACTAGGCAGCAGGTGCTGTAAGTGACAGAGTTTTGATGTTTCTACTCCCTTCCATGAAGGATCTCAGGTGTGACAGTCAGAAGCAGAGTTCCTGGTACAATTATCCCTTGCTGCAGAGATCACTCACAGAAAGGAGTGCGGGGGCATTGGAAATGTCAGTTAGCTGCTTCCCAATCAACAAGGGAACAGACCCCTGCAGTGGCTACTGTCCAAGAAATGAGGACTTGGAAACTTTCACTAAACTACGGAATACATGGGGATTATGAATCCAAACCAACCTCAGATGCCTAACTAGGGTTCATAACTGCTTCGGTGGATTCTGGCCAAAAACACAATGTAAAAGCACACCATTAAAGAAATGATTACCCCCTCAGTGCAATCAATCAGTTGCCAAAAGCTTGACTGAAAAGTCAAGCTTTGTTTGCCAGCAGATGGATGAAAGTGGTGGGGCCAACGTAAGCTCCGTTGGTCTGCTTAACAAGACTCCTATCTCTCTTCCCTAGAAAGGAAGACAGCCTGTTAACTGAGTTTGAACCTGTGGATTAAATAATGCAAGTTGTGACTACACATATTGCATTGGAAAGCATTTATACATATATTTTAGATTTTTACTTATTGCTCAAATTAGAATGAATCATGCTGCTCCTTAAATTACTTTCTTCATATTGTATTGTGAAAAGAAATGCATTTTTCACCATACAATTGCATTCATTGTGAACTACTTCCAAAAGTTTGTTCTGTGACATCACAAAGGAAAATTGAGGGTTTGAATACATTTGCAAATGAACACATAGCTCAGCACCTTGGATATTTATGTGGATGGGAATGGAAAAAAATATAATCAGCCCTCCACATTTGCAGGTTTCACTTTTGCGGATTTGATTATTCATGGATTATTTGTTGTCACCTCTGTTACTTCCCTATGCCATTTTTAATAGGGACTGTAAGCCTCATGAGACTGAAAAACTGAGAACAAGGCTTGTATATCCCTCTTAAAAATGGTGTGGGGCAGTAGTGGAGGTGGCAGTAAGTCTCACCAGCCCCCTGCTTCTGCTTTGTGAGGTAACCCTGATGCCTCAAAAGTGGTTTGAATACAGTGATCATACTTTTTTTTGTGTTAAATGTGGTTTGAGAAGGCTAGAGTTATTCACAGTTTTTCCATATTCATAGGGGTCCTTTGCCCCTAAACTAGCCAATGTAGAGGGATGACTGTACAAGATTTGAGTTATGCCTTACTTTATGAAGAATAGGAAGAACTAGGAAGAAGGGTACTTTTCCCTTTCTGTTTGGAAAGATGTGTTCAGAAGAAGAGAGCATTCACCTCTTCCAATCAGCACCAAAAATGAAAAGAAAGTTTTTAAACAGTCTTTAAAAAGGCATTTTCTAAAATCTGATGTCATGATTACAAATATTAGATCTGATGACATTTAGGATTAAATCCTTCAAAAAAGAAAGAGAATGGTTTAATATATATTTAAGCATCTACAATAATGTATGCATCTGTGTATAGGACGCACCTGATTTATACATGTTAAAATACTATTTGTTGGCATGTAAGACACACTGGCATATAAGACATACCCCATTTTCAAACAGTATTTTTGGGGGAACAAAGGGAGTCTTATACACCAAGCAAATACAGTATGCGTCCTTGGAATTTTCTGTGGTCTTCCATTTGGTCACACTCCTAAGTTTTACAAGCAAAAGTAAACCATGATTTAGATTCTTTTTTTTTTCTTGTATTAAGTAAGAAATATGCAAATAAAAATAAAATTTCTTTTTAAGTGAAAAACTGTAAGAGTGCTTTTTCTTGTTTTAAGACAATCTCTACTTCCTCACTCCAATACTGCTAGGGGGAGAAAACGTTTGCCCATGAACAATTCTGTTTGACTATTCACAATTAAAATAATATGAAGGTTTTGCATTTAGTAGCTGAACAGCAGAGACTGAAGCATTACTTGCAAGTTTAAGCCCTAATCAGAAGTGAAGCTCACATACTGCCCCCAAAATCATGCATAGTTCCCATGAACCCCTAGTTTTGGCACCCACATATGTGTGTCTGTGCTTTCAAATTGACTTATGTTGACTCTATGAATTTCATAAGATAGTCTTATGCAAGGAATACTCAGAGGTGGTTTTGCTAGTTCCTTCTAAAATATAGCCTGCAGCACATAGCACAAAAATCTACAGACAGGAAGTCTTTGCAAAAAGTGTTCCAAGCAACCTAGATTCTAGTCTGACAGAGTTTCCAGATTGTTCTGGAGCCCTTGTGAGTATAGCTGTACTCACAAAGGCCTTTCCATTCAAATTCTGGTAGCTAGTGGCTTCCATATCTGTGAGGCTCTGAGTCGGAAGACCTTTTTGTACTACACCATTATAGTGCTATTATTCCACTTTCAGTCCTGGGATTTGGAGCTGGGGGGGGTCCTTTAGAATTCTCAGCCAGAGAGCTCTTTGGCGTCAGTAAACTATAAACCCCAGAATTCCACAGGATATTGAATGTGGAATAATAGGACTGTAACAGTGTAGTGCAGAAAGGCCCTTAGTCTGAACTTAAAATGAGCTATCTAAGATGCTGAACCCTATCTTCAAAATAAGTTCAGCAGCATGGTTAGTTCTAGTTTCAGACCAAAATTCAGAAAGAAATTCACCTTCCCAGTGACATGGAGCCAACCAAGCTCCACTACTGTTAGATAGCCATACCGTATCCTGTGGGTCTATATGGAGCGTATGACTTTGGGGCAGAGCTACTCAGCATGCCCTTACTCCACACTCATGCACTGATACAAAATGTGAACCTCAATTCTGTATAGAGTTTCTCTATAGAGTTTTAAATACAGGCAAATATTAATGAAATTTGCTCTCTTTATTTTGCCACGACTCACAATATTTCTACTTTACCATTAATTGTAGTATTTTCTACATTGTGTCTAAAGCTATTTCTGCATGATGATGGTAAGCCACTTCTGCCATGGGATGGCAACAGTCTTCTGCATGAAGTTGTTGCCATCCAGCAGCCATCCAATCACAAAGTGTCACAATTGTGCAGTATTTGAAAAACGGGAAAAAAATCCATTTTATACTTCCCATTGTGCAGCGCTCCTGTACTTCTCATCATGCAGAAGCTGCAATCACATGGTTGGAATGCTTCTTGCCCCAGTGCAGCAATGACAAGTGCCTGGCTGTGCTGCAGAAGGAAGGGTTGGGGCTGTCCTGCACCTTCTGCAGGGAGTGAGCAGGCGTGGAGGGGAGCATTGCTGATCTGCTCCCTTCTGGACTTGTATTTGCAGTACAATGATGTGGAAGAGCATCATCATTCATCACCATGTGGAAAGGCCCAAAGTATGTTAAAACAACAACAACAACAACTAACCGGGCTTTCTTCCTGGAGAAATATAACTTGTGTAAGGGGTGAAGAGGAGTATCAAAATGGTGAGGGGCCTGGAAGCCATGCCCTATGAGGATAGACTTAAAGAGCTGGGTATGTTTAGTCTGCAGAAGAGAAAGTTAAGAGGGGACATGACAGCCATGTTTAAATATTTGAAGGGATGCCATGTAGAGGAGGGAGTGGGCTTGTTTTCTCTGCTCCAGAGACCAGGACAAGGAGCAATGGATTCAAGCTGCAGGAAAAGAGGTTCCACCTGAACCTCAAGAAGAACTTCCTGATGGTCAGAGCTGTCCGGCAGTGGAACATGCTGTGTCGGAGTGTAGTGGAGTCTCCTTCTTTAGAGGTTTTTAAGCAGAGGCTGGATGGCCATCTGTCGGGAGTGCTTTGAGGGTGTCCTGCATGGCAGAGGATTGGACTGGATGGCCCCTGTGGTCTCTTCCAACTCTACATTTCTATGATTCTATGATTCTATCAGCTTTGTATATCCTTAACCATTTTCTTATCCACATTTTTTTCTGCAACAATTCTCCTTTCCAAATCCATCCCCTCACCTCCATAGGGTTCCAGACTCTCACAGATACTTATCTGGAATCCTGTAGGGGAAAAGATATGGGAAGATGGAATGAGTGTGGATACGTAGTGGTTGAAGCCATGCTACTGGACTCTTTTCTCCATCTCTGCTTCCATAGAACAGGGTTGGAGAAATTTGCTGCTATAATTGTTCTTCAGTCCCATCAGCCCTAGTCAGAATGAGATAGCATGGGAGAAGCACTCCATCAATATATAGGGTGTATGATGTTTCACCACTTGTCCCTTAGAAGAATGGGGCACCAGAATGGGGACATGCAAAGCATAGTCTAGTGTCTCTCTGTAAGAAGGTGTACCACTTTTGTATCAAATGTGATACTTCTTCTCCTTAGTCCAAGCAGAGACACCATGATTACATTTGGTGTTTCTTGACATTTGGTTTAGGGAAGATTAAATTTTTAAAAAAAAACTTTTAAAATTTGAAACTTTCACGTCAGTTAAAAACTGAGGTGATGAATACGGTATGCAGTTTCCCAGCTAAAATGAAAACATCTTTAATGTAAAAGACTTACATACCTACAGTTTCACTTAAAAGCTTGAATTGTGAGTTTTTTCAGGAGTGGGGGATGTCCAGAATGTGCAGGGTTGTCAACAACAAGGTTATTGAAGGGACAGTTGAAGCCTTCAGATGACTCACTTCAGAAGCATGCATGATTCAAGGGAACAATGATCTGCACTGGTGATCTGTCACATATCATTATGTGTTCTGTAATAGGTGGCCATTGTGTACTCTGATATGAGTACCAGAATAATATTGACAGTTCTGCAGTCCCCCTGCAGTTGTTGAAGAACAGTGATTGTGGTTCCAACATAGCCTTAGCCTGGCTATCTGTGAATGAAGGAGAATGGTTTTGACATATATTATTCCATCTCAATAAGCCTCTAGTTTCTTTTCTGTTCAGTCTTCAATGTACACAGGACATTTTGGTAAAGAGAAGTTTTACAGTTGCGAGACGTCTAAACTGGCAGTACCGCTTCCTGCTCTCCATTTTTCATTTATTTATGAGTAAAATAATCAATTAAAGCTTGTCCTTTCCCCCCCTCCCTTCAAATCATTTTGTACTTAAATAATATGATACAATGTTACGCTGTTATGTCATTTCATACTGTCAAATTGTTTTGGGCAGGAAATCATTTGCAGCTATTATATGGACGAATTGCATCAGTGGCATGGGGAGAAAAAGAAATAGCCTTTGTATGTGGCACTTGTGTGGATCTTCATTTGTTTGGGAACAGCATTTTCAGCTTCCTCTTGTAGCAAAACAAGAGGTAAGGATCTGTCAAAGCTTCCTCAGACAGTCTCATTGTTGTTGTTTTTATTTGCTTTGTTTTCTCCCATTTTTCTCAGGGTTTATTAGAGGACGAATTGTTGCTATACATCTCTTCAAGCTGACACTGAATTATGGCGACCTTATCACAGGGTTTTTTTGACAAAATTGTTTTTCTCCCCATAGGTTTGTCATTGCCTTCCCCTCAGGCTGACAGATTGTGACTTGCCCACGGGAACTCTGTGGATTTCCATGGCTCACTGGTTATTCAAACCCTGGTCTCTTTAGTTATAGGACAATGCTCAAACCACTACACAGAAAGATGTGAAAATCTGCAAGAATATGAGGGTAATTTTTTAAAATGCACTGGAATTTTTAAAGTATAATTACAAAGAAAAGTGGCGAAGGGGGGGCAAAATGGAAGGTGAATGAAAATACATAGAATACAGGCATTGGCTAGGTATTTGCATTAATAGCACTCTATATTGCCAAAATAATATTTTTTTTTGAAACTGAAATCTATAAAATACATGTTAATGGGCACTACTTCTTCTGGCCAAGGGAAAATAGATGAACAACAACCTTTTGGCATCTGGAACAAGCTAGTTTCATATTCCACTTCTCAGGGACATAACTTAAAAGAGCATGTCTGTTTATAAATATCAAAGACTTTTTAAAATACAACCAATAAGGGATAATCCCCAAACATGCTCATATCATATGACATAAGGAAGCATTATCAGTATTTCATCACCGGCATTTCTCTGAATTATATAATTTCTCTCTAAATAAGTAAAATGCTCTCTAATAGATCAAAAATGCCCATTTTTTTTCTGAACCAAAAATTTAAATCTAAAGGAATTTTAGATATTGAAGTGAGAGCAGTTGTCCATTGGATTGTACCATAAAATTAATTTAGCATGTTCATGTGGTTGAAATTGCAGTTCATGGGGAAATTGTAAACCACACCACCCTGGCACAGAGGACAGCATCCCTTTCTTACTTAAATGAACAGAACCAAAGACATTCCACCCAAAAAGAGGTTCCAACTAAGTTGAGTCTGAGGTAAAATGTTATCAGTTGCATATTTTTTAAATGTAAGCATGGATGTGTGTTTGATTTTCTTCATCAGCATATATTGCAAACCTTAGAAATATATGCATTTGTAAGTCATGCCAAACTTCATCAGACTGTAAGTCTCAGAAGGTACAAAAATGATATTTTGTGAATGAATGAAAATACCAAATCAGATTTCTTTTTTCCATCCAGCTGAGAGTGAAGACATGGCAGAATGTATTGGTTTTAACAGATCATGTCTTTATTGGGCCAAATAATTGCAAGAAGCACAAAACAGAGTGCAGATACTATCAGAGTGCCCATAGTCAGTAAATCACATGTTGTTTCCTTTGAAAGTAACACTTCTAATCCCAGAAGCACATGCTTGTCCAGGATGATTGTGTGGGGAAATGTGAGTTCTCTGGAACTCTAAATAGTACTGGCTCTCTCAAGCAGAGTAATCAAATTTGACAAGCCAGAAGCTAAACAACAGCCAGCCCCATGCACACCCCTCAGGATCTAGCAGAGATAATAATCAAGCATAGTCTTCCTTCTAAAATAGTAGCTTTAGTTAAAAGTACTGTGCATCATTGTGGGTCAATGGAGGATTACATGGTTTAATGGTGGAAAGAGGGTTGCTTGATGCAGGAAGAGTGCAAGTAGCAAGCGTATAAGCAAGAAGTCTGCAGGCACGCAAACAAGCAATCAGCATAGTTATGCAAAGGTTGCTAACTCTATCAGATTGTTGTCAGCTTTTCATGAAGACAAACAGTAGTGGAGCCTCACCTGCTCTTGCAACCCCACTAGGCAGCATTTGGGAGGAGGATGGTGCAGAGGGTCCAAAGACGGTTCACCATTCTATTCCTTCAATCCAGATTGTATTAAAGAAAAGGTAGCACTCATCAGAGTTTCTTGTGGGACCCGGCCTCATGCAACTTCATCAAAGATTGTATACAGTGTGGCAAACTGCCCCTTATTTAGAGTTTCCCAATTGAATATTAGACAGGGCTCCTTTTGCTTTTACACATAGCTAATCCTCAATCAAGAAGGCTTACCATATGTATCAGTCAAAGGAACTATGGGAGCTCTCCTCTCTCAGTTTCAAAACCCCACCTTTTAACAGAGCAGAGTCCCAACATGACTTATGAGAAGCAGGAGGGGGAATGCGGGCTGAGAAGCATCCCTTGCCATACCTGTAGCTGGATGCATACCAACTGGCATCCTCCATGAACTCCTAGGGGTCCTCAGGAAGTCCTAGAAGATAACATCGTTTTACATCCAGTTACAGGAACAGAAGAGAATGTTCCTCTGTTTCCACTAACAGGTAAATAATTGTGTTGGGCTGGCTAAAGTTTGGGCTTTGGAGGTGTGAGGGAGGAGAGGTACTCTAGTTCCTCCTGATAGAACTTTATGGTATGCTTTCCTGATTAAGGATCAGCTAAATATCAATACAACAAGAGCCCTCTCCTGTATTCAACCTGGCAACCCTGCCCGTGTAGAGGCCAGAAGAAGAAACTTCCATTCATAAGAAAAAAACTTCTACATTTACTTTTTGATGCCAGTTTAATTGTTGCTCATTTAGGACCTTATGCCTTTTATTATTGAGGTAAAGCTTCTTCCTTGAAAAAGGCCCAAATTTGCACCAGTAAGCTACTGCCTGACTCTCCAGTGCTTGAGTATAGTCCATCTCCAGCTGTGCTCTAGGAATCCAAAACCACTAAGCCACAGACGATAAAAAAAGGAACAAATCCACAGACTGGTTTGTTGCAGTTTGCAAATGGTACATTAAAAAGTGACTAAGTGAACTGATATCAAATAATTTTGTCAGCTGAACTTTACTGAAATCAGCAGGAGCTTGGGAGGGGGAAAAAGTTACATGTTTTAAAAAAGAACCCTTTTGTTAAAAGCTTTTGTTTCCTATTCTTTCACACAAAAGTCATTCTACAGCATTTTCCATTGTTATACATCACAGGGCACTTTACAGACAGAGCTATAAAATAATATTAGACTGTCTAATCTTGATGTGTGATATGGTAGCAGAACTTTAATGCAAGCATAATAAAAAGATTGTGAGCTTTTAACCTTTATTTCTTAACAGTTAGAAAGTTGAGTTTCATGAACAAAATGGCATAACCAAGATTGTTTCATTGACTAGTAGAATATCAGTTAAATCTATTACCACTTAAAGCTAACAGGCAAACCTTGGGAAAGCCAATAGATTTGCTTCTACAGGCCCAGGAGACATTAAGTAGTCAGTGCTTTATGAAAGATGAAGGCCACACAGTACTTACAGGTTAATGCATTGGGCTTGCTTAAGCAAGAGGAACACTGAATAAGCAGACACGTTTCCCACAGAAGTCCTTGAGACAAATGTATTAATGGGATAAATAATGACATATAAAACTTTCTGTATAGTATTAATTACCAATTACCAAACTATTGTGACTTTGAATAACTTCTTGGCAAATACAAAGAAGTACTAGGAGATATGTGTACCAGAAAAATAAATTAAATAATTTGCATGCTTTTCCTTCTTCTATCATATAAGTATCAAAGCAAGACAGATGTTTCAGACTTCATTGCTGTAAAAGAGATCACTGAAAGAAGACTAAAAATTTTTTCCAGGTAATGAGCTTTTACCTCAGATTAATGAACTGTGCTCGCAAGCCCAGGGACCATATCATTTCAATCAGACATGATTTCACAGAAGGTCTGCTAAGGCGTACTAAACAAGAGCTTCAAAATTTACTTTTTGAAAATAATTAGTACTTTTAATATCACAAACCTCCCCTAAATAGGTAGCTATCATTATATTTTTTTTTAGAAAACACACAAATCGTTTATTCCTGTTTCTCAAGGGCACTTTAAAAAATATCTGAATGTAACAGTAGAAACTGCTAGGCTGTAGTTAACTCAATCACACAATAACCTCCACCTGTCCACCCCACCATTGCCTTAACACGGGGGGGGGGGGATGTAATTCTTTGTTAATTTCATTCTTGAAGGATGGAAGGAGTAATGTTACCCATTTTCTTCCTGCTATAATAAAGTTTGCAAAAACTGTGTTGTTTTTGAGAATATTCACGTTTTGGGGCTTATTCTGCATAATATCTGCACATGATGTTTCTTTGTGTAAAAACCCCCCAGCATTTTCTGCTTAAGAAGTTGCATTTTCTATGCAGAAAATGTTTCTGCATAGAAAATAATATTTCTGCCCAGAAAATTCTGTTTGCTATGCAGAAACTGCTGTTTTGGGCACAAAAGACGATGTGCAAATTTTGCTCAGGATGAGTACTTGAATTATGAAGATTCCTATCAGTCCAAGATTCTCCTTACCAGGGTTTCTCAGCAGTCAAGAAATATGTCTTGCAACTTTTTTTTTAATTTTACAAACATTCTTTCCATCCCAAACAAAAGTATACAGAAAGCTGGTGGGATTCAACACTGCCTGCTCACCAATACATTTTAACAAAACAAGAGTGACACAGAATGCATTGCATTAAAACAACGACAAACTGAAGCAAGAAACAATCTGACTATAGTGAAAGCAATGGCAAAATAAAAAATGAAATATTACAAACCTGGTACTCTTTTAAAAGCAAAAGTTTGGAGATATATGTTTGAAGATGCAGAATCACACACATAATACTCTCAAAAGAAATGCAAAATATGTGTATCTACCTAGAAAATCTCCTGGTGCAAAATCTAGAGCTAGGGATGTGTAGTGAGGTGGTGATATCTGCTAGTGACAATAAATTATTCAGAGTGGTGTTTAAATTGAGAGAATGGGGTTTAATATGATAAATGGAAATACAGTGAAAGCAAGTATAAAGTGATTCATTCATATATATATGTAGTAATCCCAACATCACATATACCTTAATGGGATTTAAGCTGGCAAGAACTGACCAAGGGATCTGGACACTGTGGTTGACATCTCTGTGAAAATGTCAACCCAGTGTGTGGCTGCTGTAAAATTAAAAAGGAAAAATCCAAGTTGGGCATAATTAAAAAAATAACAAGAAATAAATCTGTCCTTATATGAACCCATGGTGTGACTACATCTGGACTACTGAGTACAATGTTGGTCACCACACTTAAAAAAAGAGATTGTAAAGCTGAAAGGGGCATAGAAAAGGGCAACCAAAACATCCAAAAGGCTGGAGCAACTCACTTCTGAAGACAGATTGCAATGTGCAGAGTTGTTTAGCTTAGGAAAAAGTAAGTAAGAGGGGGGAAAGTCAAGTAAGTGGTGGCATGATTCAGATGTATTGTTGTTGTTGTCTGCTACAAATTATTTTCAACTTGTGGCAACTCTAAGGCAAAACTATCATGGGGTTTTCTTGGCAAGATTTCTTCAGAGGAGGTTTGTCTTTGCTTTCTTCTGAGGCTAAGAGGATGTGACTTGCCCAAGGCCACACAGTGAGTTTCCATGTCTGAGTAGGGATTCAAATCCTGGTCTCTGGAGTCGCAGGGACCACTACATCAAACTGGCATTTTCAAGGGCATGCACTGAAACTGAATGGTAAGTACACTAATAATAATTATGGAATTAACTGTCACAGGATACAGTGATGGTTGCCAATTAAAGGAAGTAATCACATAGAAACATTTCCATAGAGAGGAATAGCTTCCCCAGTGAAGGCTGTAGAAGTCACAAACTATTGCAAAAAAAGAATCCTGCTCACATAGTCTACGTTCACAAGATAATCTATTTCAGCTTCACACTGATTGATCCATAATAAACTCAGCAATGATTATCTTTAATGATTAGACTTCTAGACAGATGAGTCAGACCATTTCCTGACTACATTGCTCTTAATTTGTGTCTGTTTATATTTGTACAATCCTATTCTCTCATTAATTTGTAAAGCTGGTGAGGAGAGACCAAACATCCAGGAAATACACTTTACATTTTTTTTTTAACAAAATGCACCTTTTAAAAAAGAAAAGTGAAGCAGAGAAAAGAAAGTTAAATGTGACCAAATGAAATGAAATGACCATATGAATAACCTCAAGCCATATTTCAGGAATAATGAGCAAGTATTAATCCTCACTAGTGTTAGCAGGCCATATACCACACACACTTTGATATGGTTTAATTGGCAAAATATGATTTAATTGGCAGAATATATATTAATTGGCATAAATATAAAATATACCCTGCTATGTATGGCTCCTGACCAGATGAAAATGCTGGCCACACATATGCATCGCAAAATAAGGTGAGGAAAAGACCTCAAAGCGTAGCCGGGTCAGGGTCAGGAAATCACCAGGAAATGGCAGTGATAGTGGACTTGCAGTTAGCCTCCGCTGACTCAACCTTTAAGAGACAATAGCATCTGGGATGTTCCCACAGGTTAACTGATTGTCTTAACTCCTCTCCCTCTGACCAAGCAAGCTTCCCTTTTGTCCCCACACCTCTCCAACAATTACAGAGCTATCAAGACTACCATTAGCCCTTTGTCACCTAACACTAAGACCATTAGCTCATTCCGGACCTCATTGTCCACCCTCCAGAGTCCATTATTTACTGTGCCAGAGAGCCATTACCACCTTCGCCTGCTAGGCAGAAAAAGAGTACTTAAACCTCAGTTTTTGGCCAGTCAACTTGCAGTACACCAATGGTTGGTTGTCACTCTGCTACTCCAAGTTCTGACTGTGTACTGTCCTTAAATTTGTGTCTAAGCGACATCACTGCTTCTTTGCTTCTCTTCTGGATTGGTAAATATCACCCAGATTAGCTTTCAACTGGTTGTGCTGCAGTGGTCACATATTATAGTGTCTTGCCATATTTCTTCTCCAGTTGATCTTCTACTGAACTTCCCCTTCTATTCGTCCTCCCTTGCCTTTTGCTCCAGCACCTGCCTCTCCCCATTCTGTTGCCATGGCAAAAGGCAAGGGAATGAGGGGGAAGGTACATGTACCTTCCCATTCCCTTGTATTGTGCCTGGGTGTGGAGAAGGAAGGCATGAGCACTGGGGCAAAAGGCAAGGGAATAGGGGAAAAGCTATGTGCACACATAGTGCTTTTTCCTCCCACCCTTGTCTTTTACCCATGTGTGGACAAGGAAGGCACAGTGTACCTGGGCAAAAAGGCAAGGTAATGAGGGGAGAGAATCCTCTATTCTTTCCCCTTGTTTCACTTTTCCTGTTTCTTCACGCATCTGGCTGAAACTTAGATGCTTGGTAGAATCTGAAGAAGGAATTTGCCAAATTGTAGACAGCTAGCTTCAGCTTCAGGCATTTTCATGTTAGTCAGCTCTAAAATTCCAGTTTCAAAGTCTGCTTCTGAATATTTTAAGAAATGCTTGTGCCTATGAGTTGAATGTGTTCTGCTTTAGCAAACAAGAAAGACCACATCTCTAGGTCTTTCCTGACAGATCCAGGATTCCATTTTTTTTTTAATGTCCTGACACTTGTCAATAAACAAAAAGAACCCAGAATAGTGGAGGGAGTGACATTGAACTACAAGAATGCTGGTTAGAGGGGGCTTTAAGAAAATGAGAAGTGCACTAGTGGTAGGGAAAGATTATTTCTTTTCCCCAAATGGTAACATACACACATGCACATGTTCTTTCACTCCCCAAATGGTAGGTCTTCCCCATCTGAATGGTTATCTGATGACATCAAAAAGATTTTAAAAAACCCTAAATGAAGGAAATGTTTATAGCATTTCTTTTATTGCCTTTGTTTCCAGCCTGATTATGACTGGGAAGTGTGTGGCCTCTATCTCCTTAAACAACACCTTAAGCTACATCTTTGAACCAAGATGTAGACCTATGGCCCTAACACAGATAATTTTCTTCCCCTGAGTGACAGTCAAATGAAGGTATCACCATCATGTTGTAAGGCCAATATGGTTGTTGTTGTGCACTTTCATAACATTTCCAACTTATGGTGTTGCTTAAGTGAACCTTTCATGGGTTTTTCTCCCAAGATTTGTTTCAGAGGGCCTTTCCTGTTGTCATTCTATGTATCTGAGAGAGTGTGACCTAGTAACCCAAGATCACCCAGTTGGTTTCCATTTTTGAAAAAAAAAAGTAATAGAGAAAGAGAGAGAGAGAGAGAGAGAGAGAACACTCTTACCAGTTTCTCTTGATCAGTTTCTAAAGGCTTTTTCATTCTCTAAGCAGATCCTAAACCAAAGGAAGGGGAAGAAGCAGGAAACAGTGATATATGAGGTCAAGGGCTTCACACACACACACACACACACACTCCCCTCAAATGCAAATCCCAGCATTGGAAAATACTTTGGAATATATGTATGTATGTGTGTGTGTGCATGTATATGTGTATATGCACATATAGTATGTGTCTCTGTGTGTACACATTCTCTCTCACACACACTGTGCCACAGTTTGAAACCTAAACATAACACTTCAACCTCACTCCAGCCTTTCCATGTCACATCAAAGCGCAAAATGTTCCACACTGGAAGAGAAAGAAGCATTTTCCTAGGCCCCCTGCTCCAAAAAAGTGAAATGCCTATTATTTTATGACCAGAAGAACACAGGAGCAAGGAAATGCATTTGACCTAATGTAATGTACTTTGGATCTATTTCTGACTGCACCAAATCAGGCTGATCCTTTCCAGAATGTGTGCTTTGCTTGACCAGCATACACACCTCCACCCATTGCCACTTAAATTTTGGGGGGTGGGTGTTATTTGGGGGAAAATATTGTCTTCTTGCTCTAATAAGTAACATGTAGTAAAGGTCTGAAGGGCTCTCAAAGAACAATTTCTTTATCTACATAAAAGGGTGAGAATTCTCAGCATGTTCCTGAAAGACAAATTAATTGAATCTCCACATCTGCAAAGTGAATGGGAGGTAGGCTAACTCAGAATGTTTCGTATACACATAAAATGAGCTCCCAGCTTCCTGTTTACCTGGCCTTTTCTCAGAAAAGCTCATAAACTGCCAAATTAATGCAGCAGTGGTAGAGTATAATGGTAAAATCTTTCTTAGGGACAGAAGGAATATGATAGGAATTTGGAAGTCTCCTGTCTTTTGTAAGCAATCATATGTAAAACACTGCAATTGCCAGGATTTTTACTGCTAATCCTATGAACAATTTGTGGTGGGCTGCCAGAGGCAGCTTGACATAATCTTCAAGGCCAAGACAACTGGGATCAGTCACACAGTTTAGCATTGTAAAAGGTGGAGGGCCCAGAACATCTTGTAGAGACCATTTCAAAAGCTGAAATAAAAATTAAAAAGAACTATGAATGGTCTATTATTGTGCTCTTATAGGCCTTCTGATAGCTGCTGTGAGAAAGTCCTAGAAGTAGAATATCAATAGCTAGACTGTCGTTCAGAAGATAACCAAATAACTGCTTTTCATACCCAAGGCAAAAGTAGTAATAGATGTGTTGGGGATACCCTTCCTGAGCATTGGAATCTATTGGTTTGAGTTGAAATAACACTGATGTCCTTACTGATTAACTGGGCAAGAACAACACTGAAATATGCAAATATACAATTTCTTCGCCAGATCATCACTGATATCTGGACCTTTACAACAATACATTTCAGTTCAAAGTGCAGCCTTATGTAAGGCTGGGGCTAGTAAAGTACACACTACTGAACTAGAACTATTTAATTTTACTGTATGCACTGAATTTAACCAAATAAGCAATATGTGTGAAGAACCTAACTGTGTTCTAATTGTATCATGTACGTTCTGGTTCCTAGATGATGACTACTACTACAACTGCTGCTACTTCTTTCATTGTCGTCGTCTTCCTCTTCTTCTTCTTCTTCCTCTTCCTCCTCCTCCTCCTCCTCTTCTTCTTCTTCTTCTTCTTCTTCTTCTTCTCATCCTTTGAGAATGTACTGTTCAAAGATAACCATATCCACATTTCTAATTTCCACGGTTCCAGAGATAAACAGCAAATCATAATGGAAAGCCTTTTAAAACCAGGGATGCAGACTTCAGCTGGTGGCTTACATATGTGTGTGAGTGTATCTTACTTTTTTTTTTTTTTTGTATGGGACCTTTAATGCTGCTCTCTTACTCTTTGAACCCCGTTCAAAATGTTCTCATCAACAGCTGTCAAGCTCTGGGAAGGTTTGCTGGTATTCTTATCCATGAGGAGGGAAGGTAAAGAATTCAAAGCAGGATGAAGCAGCAAGTCTTGAGTCTGTGGGGAAGGAAAAGGCTGATCGCTCAGAAAGATATTAAATATTTAAGAAACCCGAAATTAGGACAGTGTTTTGTTTCTTCTCATGTAAAGAAAAAACGAGGTCTGGTGATATATGTTAAAAATAATTATGTGGCGAAAGAGATTTGCTCTGACCAAGATGGACATTATTTGATGTTGGAAGTTCATATGCGGGAACTTAAAGCATTGATAGTAGGAATATACGCTCCAATTGACCAGAAAGCCAGATTTTACTCCAAAGTTAAGAAGAGAATTGTAGATTGTGTAAATGATATGTCTTTTGATAATATAATAATTCTGGGCGACTTTAATGGTGTGTTTAATCCACAAGAGGATAGATCGGAATGTAAGAAATTAAAGAAAAACCAGGGTAAACTTCCTCAAATTTTTTTTCAGATGATGGACCAATTGTCACTGTTGGATGTATGGACATTTAAACATGGAGCAGAAAAAGGATATACATTTTACTCGGATAGTCATAATACAATGTCAAGAATTGATCTCTTTCTGGTATCAAGGACATTACATACTTATCTACACGATATGGAAATACTTCCAAGGATAACATCGGATCATAATCCAATATTACTTACATTAAATTTGCGGTCAACTAAACAATATAATTCGAAACTTAATGAAAATCTCTTGAAAGATAAATTACTGGTGGATGATATGAAAAAAGAACTACAATACTACTTTAAGGAAAACATAAAATACAATATTGCTATGAAGATGGTATGGGATGCTTTTAAGGCAGTCATGAGAGGCCATTTGATAAAAATGGGAACATATAAAAAAAAGAAAGCTAATCAAGAATTGATACAACTTATGGATTTATTAAAAGCAAAAGAGAAAGATTTTCAAGATAATACCTCAAATCAAAAATTGAAACTGGAAATAAGATCCATCCAGGATCAGATAGCTGCCAGAAATATGTCAGAGATAGAGAGAAAAATGAAATATTGCCGTCTAAATCAATTTGAACACTCAAATAAGCCGGGGAAATGGCTATCATATAGACTACGTAAGGAAAGAGAGAGAAGAATTTTTAAATTAAAAATGGGACAAAAAGAAATTACGGATCAAGAACAAATTAAGAGAATTTTTCAAAACTATTACGCACAGCTGTACAAAAAAGAGAAGACATTAGAGGAAGAGAAGGAAGAAATAAGGAAATATTTAGACAAACACAAAGTATGGTCAGTACCTGACGAACAAAAGGAGTTCTTGAATGCTGAAATTACTAAAGAGGAAGTATCGGATGTCATTAAGAGGTTGAAAATTTCCAAAGCTCCAGGACCAGACGGCTTTACAGCCTCTTTTTATAAAACCTTTGAAGAGGATATCGTGGCGCCATTAACGGAAACTTTAAATGAAATAAAACAGAAAGGAATACCAGAATCTTGGAAAGGTGCAAACATTGTATTAATTCCAAAAGAAGGGAAAGATCCGAACTCTACCAGAAAACTATCGGCCAATTTCTCTGCTTAATATAGATTATAAAATATTTACAATACTCTCAGAAAGATTTAGGAAAGTTTTAAATCAAATAATTCACAAAGACCAAAATGGTTTTTTACCAAATAGACAACTTAGGAATAATACTAGAATTTTACTCAATGCAATAGAATATTTTGAGAAAAGAAATGAAAGAAAATTGGCGATAATGTTCCTGGATGCTGAAAAGCGTTCGACAAAGTCGGTTGGTCATTTATGTTGGAAGTATTGAAAAGAGCGGGATGTGGTAACAATTTCGTTGAATGGATTGAGGCTATTTATAAAATACAAAGAGCAAAATTAGTTGTAAATGGAGAGTTAACACAGGAAATACAAATTGACAGGGGAGTAAGACAAGGATGCCCAATATCGCCTTTGCTGTTCATAGCAACGCTGGAAATACTAAATACAAGTATAAGATCTAATCTGGCCATTAAAGGGATAAAGATTAAAGATCAAGAATATAAATTGCGAGCTTTTGCTGATGATTTGATTTTCTTCATGGAGGAACCAACTGTAGGAATCAAAGAATTAATGACGGAAATAAATAAATTTGGAAAGGCCACAGGATTTAAAATAAATAAAAACAAAACTTATATTATGACTAAAAATTTGAAACAAAAGGAGAAAGAAGAAATTACAAAGATATCTGGCTTCAAAATTGAGAAGAAAGTGAAGTACTTAGGATTTTGGTTCACCAAGTCCAATAAAGATTTATTCAATAACAATTACAAAAAAATTTGGAAGGAAATTGAGATGGACTTAAAAAGATGGAAGAACCTTAATTTGTCATTACTAGGAAGAATCGCGGCTATAAAAATGAGCGTTCTCCCTAAATTTAATTTTTTATTTCAAAACCTCCCTATTATTACAAATGAGAAACCTTTTAAAGTCTGGGAAAAGGAAATATCTAAATTTATATGGGCAGATAAGAAACCACGAATTAAAAGGAAATTGATGACTGAATTACCCAAGCAAGGCGGTTATGGCTTACCGGATTTAAGATTATATTACTACGCGAACGCCATGACGTGGATATGTGACTGGATCCAGTTGAAAGATAGAAGAACATTGACAATTGAAGGGGCAAATATGAGATTTGGTTTTCATGTCTATTTGTGGTATGGGAAAGAGAAGATTGATAAGGAATTTAATAATCATTATGTACGTAGATCTTTAATTCGAATATGGAAAAATATAAAAAAGCGAACATACACAAAAATACTCTTATGGATATCTCCCCAGGAAGCATTTTATGCAGATTGGACAGATAAAGAACAAAACTGGCTTAGATATAAAGATCTTGTACAGACTGACAGGTTTGGAGCGAGTCATTTACTGTCATGGGAAGAGTTAGAAGAAGCGGGGTACAAATTAAACTGGTTTCCATACTTACAGTTAAAAGAGAGATTTATAAAGGACTTACAAGAAAAAGGAATTTCTACTCAAAAATCTTATAATGATTTAGAGTCCATTATATTTTTGAAAACCAGACAGAAGATTTCTCTTTTTTATAAATATTTTTTGGCCAGAAATATGGAGGATGAAAAAGTAAAAGACGTCATGATAACATGGGCTAAAAATTTTCAGCATGAAATTTCTTTAGAAAATTGGGAATTGGCGTGGAAGGATACATTGAAATTTACCAGCTCACAAGATTTAAAAGAGAACTTTATAAAGATGATGTATCAGTGCTATTTAACACCAGAAAAGATAAGTAAAATATACAATACCGGAAATAACAAATGCTGGAAATGTAAAGAGAACACGGGTACGTTTTTCCATGCCTGGTGGACGTGTTCCAAGACTAAAAAGTACTGGGTTAAAATACACGAGGTGATAAAGGAAATTTTTAACATAGCTTTTCCTATGATGCCCGAATTATATCTGTTAAACATGACATTTATGTTTAATAAGAATTTTCAATCGAGAAATAAGAGAATTATACTTTATTTAGTGACGGCAGCAAGACTTGTGTTTGCTAGAACATGGAAGTTAGAGACTGTCCCTGAAATATCACATTGGGCCCAGAAAGTAGCTGAGTTAAAACAATTTGATACTTTCTCGTTATATTTAAAAGGAAAAGTAAGTGGTACAACTGGTACAAAGGGAAACGGGTGGCAACAAGTGGTACAATACATGTTGGATAAAGGGTATTGGGCATGAAGGAATTAGTACAAAAATGTTATTTAGACAGAAGTTAGGAAGAAGTAATGGGTATTGCAAGAAGTTGTGTATATTGTAAATGTATAAAGGAGAGAAGACTAGAGAGAAAGGTGAAGTCAAAACGCTGTTAGAAATTGGGTTCACCAAGTTAAGTTTTTGGACAATTGTAATAGGTATTTAGGGAGCTTCAAGAAGATATTCTAGTCAGTAATTGATTCCGGTCGAGTAGACATGGAAGTCAGGAAATGTGTGAATTCAAAGCAGGATGAAGCAGCAAGTCTTGAGTCTGTGGGGAAGGAAAAGGCTGATGCAGTCCATCTGGCAGTACACCCTCACTTTCTTCCCCCACATGAGCCCGAACCAACTGTATCTTCTTCCCCTGGATTGCCTCCCCTCAATTTCCATTGGGAAAGAACAGCTGCAGTAGCCCCTTCCAAGGTTTGACAGCTAATGGGATGGAGCATTACATTATATCTTCTTGATGTAGGATCTCAGCATCAGTCTCAATTTTTGGCACATATCTCCAAGTTCCACCTGTGTTTTGTCACATATCTCTCACTTTCACACATATATTGTTACATACTTTTCCATATACCATTTTTATGTACCCCCTTCAAGTATGTTTATGCATTTTTTCAGTTGCAGACATTTTAGCCATCCACACTATACAAAAGGTATGCATGATTTCATATGTATTTCATTTGATTTATTCCACAAGCTCAGCAAATATGCAAATATCTGAGGCAAGTTGTGTTTAATCTTTCATTGAGCCTTGGGAAGTGTGAAATACATACTTTTGTCACAAATTTTACACAGATACCATTGTGTAATGGGATGCCTGTAAGACATCAAGGGTGCCTGATCTAAGGACTGAACAGTGTGTGGGGGGGGGTGGCTTAAAATAAAAATAGTGTCTTTTAAAAGTAGAATTAACTTTAAACTACATCTTAAGCACCTTCTTGGAAGAAAATAAACTATTGAACTGAAGAGGTTTCTTTTGAATAGACACATACAGATTGCACTGTTAAACACTTGCCAAAAGGAAGCAGTTAAAAAAAACAATCTCTCCATTATATTAATTTTGAAAAGATTGCCACTGCAAAAAACAAATTATAATTTTTTGAGATAGGAGCTCTTCTTCCTCTACAAGCTCTCTGTACCTATCCTTGTTCTGCTTCAGAAAGTCCACCAGCCTTCTAGAGCAGATGTGGGGGATGTGTCTAGAGTTTTGAGGGAGGAATTTGTTATTGTTTATCTCATTTTCGATGAACAAAACTAAAAAAAAAAAACCCTTATCCTAAGAAGCATAGCAAATTTAAGAATCACATGCCTATTACATTAATGTTGCTGCAGATAATATATGGAAATTCCATGCTTATGAAGTAATAATAACTAATTTAAACATCTCTGTTTCATTATCACGAAACCTACTTCTGCTTCACTAAGTGTAGTAAATAGATGTTCTAGGATTTTTGTTAGCTGAGCACCACAGTAATGACCTGTAATTAGAAAGAATTTTATTTAATTAATGTCAGAAAACATCTTTTTTGTTAATCAAGACTGCTTCTTTTCTTTGTTAAGAGCATTTAAAAGAACACAAATTGAATTGTTTTGCAATATTCACCCGAGTTTTCTTTTTGGCTCTTTCTTCTTCCCTTTCCTTCCTTTCCCTCTCCTACATACCACATCTTTAATTGAAATTAAATAGGATGCAGAAAATAAACAAGTAAATAAATAAAAATAAAATCAATTTTTTTAAGAAAGAGAGAAGTAAAAAAATAATGAAAAGAGGATCAAGAAACAATGGAAGCCTTTTGTTGTCTTATTTTGTGTGAGATGCCCTTATTTTTGCTGGTTGACATGATCCTGGAGTATAGCAATGTCCAAGAAACATATTCAGATGGTGAAGAATTCTGTACCAACAGAACAGATACTGTGCTTGACGCCACTGAAGAATCAAGGATATTTTGAGTTTGAGATGCTGGAGACACCCAATATAGACCCTTTGAATCTGGATGAGCCCTGAAGCTCTAGTACTGAGCCAGTAAACCCATCTGCAAGAGTACCATAATTCATAAACCTGATGCAATGGTTCTGGAAATATGACCAATATGAATTCTTGGAGAGAAGGCCAGCTACCTGTTCTTTCAGAGTTTTCCACTTTGTAAGAAGGGTACAGCTCTGAAATATAAAAAGCTCTAGTCTGATTGTAGGAGTTGCTGAAGCATGATGCTGAGTAGAAAACCAATCCAGAGCTGCTTTATTAATTTACATTCTGCCTTTTAGGTGGCTTACAGTATTACAATCCTTTCCTTCAGGGATATGGTCTCAAGAGGACATGACACAGTATGGGAAAGGCATAGGAAACGAGAAGACAAGTTAAATGAAGGTCTATTTAGGTTGTGAACATCAGAAAGTAATAAATGGCAAATTGGAAACAATTTGCATTTATAATTAAGCACACACACAATGTGCATTTTTATGTTTCCAACAATTAAAAAAATGTTTTCTCTCCCCCCACCCCCAAAAGTAGTAAAACTACTGACGATTAATCTCTGAATGTGACAATAGGACTATAATTCAATATACTAGCCCTGGGGTTAAGAGATGGAAGAGTCTGCTCAGTTTGCAAAGCTGGAAGGGATCACATCAGTCCTGGCCAAGTGAACACTGCATCTGAAACAGAAGTGATGCAATTAGAACACGGATACATTTCATAGAAACATGACAGTGAAAGAGAACTCAAAGGTTTTCCACCAGTACTCTAAATACTGTATTCAGCAATCATCACGTCAAAAGCTCTACTTTCTAACTGTCCTCATAATTCTTCACTTACTCTTTTCTTGAATGAAGCAGAGTAATTTTAGCCATTATCTTCCTGTATTAAGAAAGTTTTCCAAAACTGTGCAGTTTTGGAAGACTATTCTAGTTCAAGACTTATTTTGTACAAAATCAGCATGTGGTTGTTTAGCACAGAAAACAGTGTCTCTGCATACAAATAAATACTGTTTTCTGTGCAAAGCAAACCACATGAGAATTTTGCACAGGATACTTGTCCTGAGCTTTGAAGTTTCTCATCAGTCCAAAATTCTTCCCAGGGTTTCTTAACATTCAAGAAACACATTTTTTCCAAGCAATTTTTCAAATATTTTCAAATATTCTTTGCATCCCTAGTTTTCAGAATTACCTTGCTCTTCCGTTTAGTAAGCTTTTCCATTTAGACAGCTTTTCTAGTAAATTATTTCAAGCATCATAGAAAAGGTAATCCCATGAACATGCTGATAAGACTGAAACATAACCTAAATGCTTATAACAGATTCCTAACCAAATCAAATCGGATCAAGAAAGCTGGGAGAGAAAAGGTCAGAAAAAGAAACAAGAAAAATACCCCATAATGCTCCAGTGATGATATATAGAAAATGATGCACCTAATTCTCAGTATATAAAAGTCACACTGCTTTCTAAAAGTGAGAAGGATCTTTACTTGTCCACCTCCAGGGTGTATATGAAGGACTATGAAATCCCTTTATTGCAACAAAATGACCAATGGATCCTTGGAAGCTATTTCCTTTGTTTTATTTATTAAAATGTTTACATTTCATCCCAAGTCTGAGTATCTTAAGTCATCAAACAATAAAAATCACTGTAGGACAATTTAAAACAACAACAATTTCAAAATGCTAAAATATATGTTTAATAATTTATCCTCAAAATGAGACCATTTTAGAACACCTCAAACCATTTAAATTGCCTGTTTGGGGCAAAAAAATGCAGGCCTTCAATTTTTCTGGAATGGGTGCATGTATGTATGAAAATAGAGGGAGAAGTATTCCTTCAAGATCCCATAGCCTTCCATCCTGTAATCCATGTACACATTTGCATTAATGCCATGTTGATACTTCTTGACACCATAGAGAAGGACAGAGCTGGTCAAGCCATCATCTAAAGAAGGTTTTAAAAAAAGACAGAGGGCTAAGACAGAAATGAAAGAAGTGAAAAGGTCAGAACTGAAGATTATGATGATTTCATAGCTTGACCAGCAACCTTGGAAAGAAGCTGGTGGAAGAAGGCGATTGGAAGAAGAAAAACTGGTATCCAATACAAGCAAAAGGATAAACACAAAAAGAGGCAATCTGTTGAGATGAGGAGAGGTGATTTTTCACTGAGGAACAATGGATCCTTCCTACTTTGGAGAAATGCTGTACATCATCCCATGTTTGTCACAGCACTTTTAACTCCCAGAACACCATGAAATCAAATTTTAAAAGGACAAAGGGTAGAAGGAAAGAAGAAGAAGGGACTGAAATTCAAGATACATTTAACTTTGGTCATTTCTGCACTATACTGTTATAGTGCTATTATTCCCCTTTCAACATCCTGTGGAATCCTGGGGTTTGTAGTTTACTGAGGCCAAAGCGCTCTCTGGCTGAGAATTCTAAAAGCCCCTCCCTAAACTGCAAACCTCAGGATCCAAAGGATGTTGAAAGTGGAATAATAGTACTATAACAGTGTAGTGTGGAAATGGCCTTTGACTCCATTGGACAAGGCAAGGTGGGGACATTTAAGGAATTTGTTCCCAGAAGATTCGAAAATACATTGGCCTGCTCTGTATCTCTCAGACTAATGTGCAGGTTAGAAAACAGTTCTCCTTCTTTAACGTTAGCATAACATCATTTTAAAGACAAGCCTCTGAATATGCCTTGAAAAGTAAATGTTTCCTGATAATTATGTGTTTTCTTTTTTTCTACTGATAACAATAAGTGTGGAGGTTATTTAGAGCACTGAAAAAACATATTGTGTTTGTGACCAAGGAACATTATTTCTTGTTCAATGGTAATTATCGGCTCCAATAAGACCAGCAATTATGAAATACGTGTTATAACAAAGACTATATTTGACAGGATTTATTTAGGTGATGCTAAAATATTGTCATCAGGTCAAATGATTATCCCTATAATTTGTTCCTGGGATGAGACTTTGCTTTAAATTACACACACAAACACACACATTATTTTTTAACTACCATATATTTTATTGTAAAGTGCCATAATATTTCTTTTATTAAAAAAAAGATATCCAAGAAATGTAAATTATCATCATTATCATCATCACCTACTCAATACATAAACAAAAGAAAGGTTTATACTCCATTCTGCATCATTCTGGATATATATTATTCTACTGCTAAAAGTTGTGGCACTACTTTAGATGTAAACTTCTGTTGAAAGTCAATTATGGATCATTTTCTACACATTCTACCCAGCTAGGACATTTCATTTACTAGACAGAATTCTCAAATGTGATTCAGAACTGCAGGGACTTGAATATGAATGCTTTTAAGGCAAGATATCAGAGGAATTTAGGATGAAAATGTTATCTAAAAAAACTCTGGTGTTTTACTAATGGTCTGATGAAAAACGTTCTAAAATTCTAAAGGATAAAAGAGAGCTTTTCTTCCAACTGGAGTATATTTTGAAAGGACTTTTTGGGGTATGTAAAGGAATAGGTTTTTGTTTTGTTTTGTTATTTTCAAAAGTACTAAATGTACTGTTTCATTTAAAATGATAGTTTGCGAAACAGATGTCATGCTTTCCTCTTTTCTCTATTGTACACTCTTTCCAATACATAGACACACCTCTGATGTCTTGCATGAAGCACCACATTATACAATGATAAATTCTTCCCTGTAGTTTCATTTTTCAACAGACCCAGTTAACCACCACAGTACTTCTACACTCCTGAGTCTGTACTCCTTATTGTGGGGGAGAAAGAGGAAAAAGTGGATTTGGAAATAGATGATGAGACCAAAAATGACAATAATTCCTTTAGGAACATATGAAGGTTTCCATAAGGCTCTTGGTGGTTTCACATCTTTGCATTCCCCCGTCCTTCTTAGCTTCAAAGATGGCATATAAATTGATTAGGTGCAGTTATTCTATCTCAGCTGTTCAGTGGATTGTTAAAGTTTGTTTCTCTTTAGTGGGATTGTTACTGAAAACCGTTTCATGAATGTAAGGTTCAGATTAAGCAACAGATTCTGGCCTGTCTAGCCCTGATCGGAGGCAGCTGTCAGAAGGAGAACAATGAATCAGTTTTTCTTTTCTTTATCACTCTTCTCCTTCATTGTCTTCTTCTTCTTTGAATAAAAGAAATAACAGGTTAACACTGAAGCAAAGGGGAGATCTGACAAGTCTTTACCTTTCGTTTAATGTTCTGCCTATTGATAACCCTTTTTCAGAGTATGTATAATAATCCATACCGATTAGTTTAGTGGCAGAGTCCATTGACCCAGTTTTCAGAGATAAGGAAAATGGTTTAACCCCAAGTTCAAAAAGGCAGTCTAATCTACATCCCCCTTTAACTGAAAGATCAATCATCAAGTGACACATAGGTAAGTTTCCAAATATGATGATCTTGAAGGAGGCGTTAGCCTACTGTTAAGGTGAGGCCAAAGACTGATATGGAAGGTCACATAAATACATGTAAAGCGGCTGGGACAGAGAAAATAAATGCTAGATAAACAGTCTAGGCTAATACATCTTAATGTAAAAGGCTAGTCAGTTGCTTTGCTTTTTTTTTTAAAAAAAAGCAACAGCATCATTTTTACAAGAGAAAAAAATACAATGTTTCAAAATTTGTTTATGGGAGTTCGTTCAGATTCCATACATACAAATTAATCTCCATCTTTCATCCACAACTAAGTGACAATGTCATTTTTCCTTGAACTTTTTATTTTTTCATTAGGAACAATAGAAATGGACTGAACTGAACCACCAGTGGATAAGAATACACAAATAAAGGAAGAAGAACTAGTCATCTGTGGGTTTTTGTTTTTTTTTCTATTTAAAGATTTCGTTTCAAAGCAATTACCCACTCCATACTCCTCAGACCAAGCATGGAAATGGGCGCAATTTGCACTTAGTAATTTGTATCTGTCTATATTTGTGATGAGTCTGTGAATAAAAATCTTTGACATGAGCCATTTCAGAAATGCCCCCAAAACCTCAACAGCACTGTGTACATTTCTGAAATGTGCACAAACCCATTTTAGTCAAAGGTTCATGCATCCATTAACGTATTTGCTAATGGCTTAAATGTAATTGTTAATCTCAACTGGAAAAGACTCATTAAGTCATTTCTTTAACATAAATGTTAACTTATCAAAGTTCCACCAGTTCACAGATCTACTGTTAGCCTGGACTAACAGCTGGGTTTAGTCCAGTGTGTCCACTTAAAAATGGATACAAATATATGTACAGACTTTTTTTTAATCAAATAATCTGTATGAAACCAGCACTGGCAGATGGGGAAAACACCTGGAAACCAAATTGATAGACCTTCCTATATCTAAGCAGCATCACCCCAAACTACTTGGCTTGTTTTAGCAAGGATAATCATCAGAGCTTTCCAAATACTTCCAAAGGTCTGTGATAGGCCATATGGAACTTGACTCTTATCACATGGATGTGCATGTGCTTTCAAATTGCCTATCAGCTTATGGTGACCCCATGAATTTCGTAGGGTTTTCTTAGGCAAGGAATACTCAGAGGTGGTTTTGCCAGTTCCTTCCTCTGATGTTTAGCTTACAGTACCTGGAATTCATTGGTGTGTCCCAGCCAAATACTAACTAGGATTGACCCTGTTTAGCTTTCAAGATCAGACCAGATCTCATGCCTTTAGAGTATTTAGGCCTTTTATCACATGCAATGTGAAAATTAAAGAGGAGGAGTTCTTTTATGACCACAGCAAAAGGAAATTTTACTGCGTATTTCTAGGCATGCCAGATGCCTTTGGCAACTCAGTTTTTAACACATGCCCTATCAAGCATTGCTGCCAAATCTGAAACAATGCACTGAGATACCATCCGAGGGAGGTAAATCTCCATAAACTTTGTTCTTATGGGTAAAAGTGAATAAAGTTACAATTTTTCTCCCCTTCACAAGATCTTTCAAAACTGTTCAGTTTATTTTGGGAAAAATCCACACATTGGGCTTTTTTCCCCCACTCAGAAATGTTTTCTGCATAGGAAATTTGCTTTCTGTACAAAAGTTTAATATTTTTATGTAAAAAAAGAGAGCCATTTTCTGCTCAATATCCTCAGTTTCATTAATAATGGGTTGTTGGATGTTCCCCTCACCAAATGGGCTGACTTCCATCTGATGGAAAAGTGGCACTTAAATGCAAGTAAAGAGAGGTTAGCAAAGCACCCTCGTCCATCTATCTGCTTTGTTCGTAAAATAAGTTGCTAGAATCCTCCATGGCAATTACAAATGTGTGACCTAGAGTTATGCACTCATTACTATTTCATTTTCATGATTCCTATATAGCCCCTAGCTTAGGGGCTACATAGGGAACATGAGAGTCACCCAATATCCACAAGCAGCCACTGCGATCAATGCAGGCCTTTTCCTTTGTTGAATGGGAGGCAGCTGTTTGATATCCCCATTCCTGCTCATGCAAATGATCCCCAGCACGTGGGGGAATTGCAATAGGTGTCTACTTGTCACACCAGAGACCACTCACAGGAGAGGTGGAAATGCCAGTTTTCTGCTTCCTAAACAACAGGGGAACAGACATCAATTGATCACAGTCGCTGTTTCCTGGTAAATGGTGACTGGGGAGAGGTCAGGATTCCCTACCTAGCATGGTAACTATAGCACTTTTGTGTTTGTGATTCCCACACAGGATTCAAGTTAGTATCCTCAGAGTTTATGCTTGATAAGCATAAGATTTTGAAGCACTCTTTTAAAATCCTTGCAGGTCATTTTAATGTTGTAATCCCCTAAAGAAGGCCATAACAATATTTGCAGGCCAAACGTATTGGGCTATTTTCAAGAATAAAATCATCTTTTTTTTTACATCCTGAGACTTTGTGTCTTTTCTACACAATGGCTTTTGGATGTTCCCAATTCTCTTTGTTCTTTGAGGAACTGAAAAATTCATAAAGGCCAGACTGCTTTGTGGTCCCAGTTTATGCTCCCGCTGTGATCTGGACAGAAAATTGCTCTCTGCGAGGCCACTTCCAAAAGTCCTGCTGCAAAGCAGCCTATTAATGTTGCCAAATGGTCAGTGGGGATTCTACTCATAGTATGCCTTACACTGGGATGGGTTTTGCAGACCCCAAAGACAGTCTGGATTCTTTCCTGTTCCTCAAGGCCCTCGTTATGCTAAAAGGGAAATGAGTCCTATGTTAGTGGGGAATCAATCTCAAGAGTTAAATCAGGTACAGATATGAGTGTGAAACCTACATTGGTTGAGGGATGCATTAAGGGTACCGTTTCATACACATTTTAATGGGAGTAAATTCTCTGGACATGCATATTTCTGAGTAAAAATCATTTGTTCTTGCTCTACATGTCCATTAGCAGCATTCATATATGACCACAAAAAGTATGTGAGAGGTGTAGTCTAGCATATTTCTTGGTACTTTTGCAAAACACCCCAAAGAACCAGGACGGACAATGTGCAGCCCAGTGGTGAAGAGTGACAGGAATTGCAGTCTACCATCTACAGAAGGTTAGTTTGTTGCCCTCTCTGGCTATGTCTGCACTATGCTGTTATAGTGCTATTATTCCACTTTCAACATCTTAAGGAATCCTGGGGTTTGCAGTTTGCAGAATTCAGAATTCTCAACCAGAAAGCTCTTTGGCCTCAATAAACTATGAAGCCCAGAATTCCACAGGATGTTGACAGTGGAACAATAGCAGTGTTGGGCAGAAATGGTCTCTGCTCCTTTTCTGCAAATATGCAAAGAACACTTTCAGTTTTTAACTAGCTGTTAAAGAGGAATCTTTTAATGAGAAGTACTGAATAATAATAATAATAATAATAATAATAATAATAATAATAATAATAATAAAAAAGTAATAATAATACAACAGCAACAATGCTTTTACATTATTTTAAATTAATGCTATTTTAAAATAAATAGCTTATTGAATTTTCCCCCACTTTTCAAATTTTAACTGTTTTTAGCTGTATTTTGTTATAATCTGTGTTGTTAGCTACCTTGGACCCATATTAGGAGATAGTTGAGATATAAAATGATTTAATAAATGTCCAATGCAGTCATTGTGCTCACAGAATCAGCTTGCCTGAGCAGGACTGGGAAACTCTCTGAAGCATGCTTTCAGTGCTAGAGGGAGTTGTGGGAAAGAAGGGTTGAAAAAACTGACACTATTGTGTCAGCTGAATGAAACTGACACTATATTTAGACCTATGAAGGGGAAAAATGAGAATTGTTCACTCTATAAGGATGTTGGGCTGTTGTGCAATGATGTCAAACATACAATTCTGCAATTTGCCACGAGTTACTGTCTGTTAAGGTACTAAGCCTATAAAGGATGGGTGGTAATTCTGTTCAGCTTTCTTATTATTTTGTTTGATTGTTTGCTTGTTTATTAAGAATCATTTATCAACATTTTCAGATGTCTTCATTGACAGGGCATGAACTTTAAAAAAAAAAAAGTTTAGCACTGTATTTACACACACACACATATATACCAAACAGAACATGGAAGTTATGTCATGCTGACAGAGCCATCAACTTAAAAAAGCCTTTAAAAAAGCTATGTGCTTGGGTGCAAAATCCTGCATTTTCAACCACATATGTGTTACTGAGGCCTTTTCTGCACTTTGTTTTTGCAACGGGGCAGAGCGTCCTCCAGCGAGGACATTTGCACTTGGGGGTGGACTGGGTCTGGACTACCTTCTGTAGTTCTGGACTTCAGCTCGCTCCGGAACGGCCAGAAGTGGTCGCTCGCCATGCTATTGAAAGACTGCTTAAAACAGGTCTTTCAACAGCGTGGCGCGCCCCACTCCGTGGCTGCGCTCCGGTGTAGATTTGCAGGCTCACACCAGTGTGAGCCTGCAGATCTTCCAGGGGCGGGCTTTAGGCTGGCGAGCTTCACCGGTTGGTGGAGAGCCTCCAGCAACCAGAGGCCGCCGTTTTCGTCCCCAGAGCAGTGTGTAGCACAGCCACGCACTGCTCCGGATCAGCCTGGATCCTCCGACGGAGCACGCCAGTCTGGTAAGTAATAGAATAGAGCGTTTTCGGTTATCACCACTTTTTTCCCTGAAAGCTTCCTAATCTTCCACAGTTGCATGACAGGCAAATACAACAAACTGTAATCCTTCCTGAGTGGAGCATTTTGGGTCTGACTGGTAGTGAAGTTTGAGGACTTAATTTGAATCATTTCATGTAAGAATTTAGCAAAGTTTACAAATTTCTTCATAAACAGGAGAAATAGATTTGAGATTATTTTAAAAAAATAATATGGGGAGAAAATGAAACTAGTAGATCTTTTGATTCCTAGATTATACTGATAAATCAGTTGATCCCACAAAGAGAAAAGTAGAAATTAAATATATATATATATGGCCTCCATCTGCAAAATTATAAGACATGGTGTTGTTAGCACTGTGGTACCTTACGATTATCTGATGAGGAAATGGTGAGCCATTATGATCTTTTCCAGGCAGTACTACAAAGAGAAACTGAATTAACAACTGTTTGAACTCAATAATGAAATCAAAGAACAATCTCTAATTTCATTTCTTGTTAATTTATGTTGCTTCTCTGGCATTAAGGAAGCAGCTATTCACATTTAGCTTTGATTTAGTTTACTTCTAGAAAAATGTTTTAATGGTAATTTAAAGTTTTTATCTTCATTTGTCCTATGGGAGGAAAAGAGTCATTTTGGTACAACCCTGACCTTATATATTTTTTTTTCTCAGCCTGAGGTAAGGCAGTTTCTAATGAGATGGATACTTAGTCTGATGCTAGCTGTGCTAACAAGAGAAAGAGAGAAAATGTACTTCAGTTAAAAACCACAGACGTTGGGGCTGACTTCAGTTTGCTTCTTGCCCCAAGTGACACAATTCTTCTGAGCAAGAAGCTCGTAATTAACATTGATTGTTGAACAATTTTTGTCATGAAAAACTTTCTATATTTTAATTAAACAAAACTGGAGGGATTAGTTGGCTTTTGTGACAGAAAAAAAATGGCTACAAAAGTAGACTGTGCCTGACTATAACAAGTAGGACTGATCTGAACATTTACATGTAGAAAGTTAGGTTTCAGATAGCTCAAAATAATACTTACTAGTACCATTTTGTTTTGTCATTTTACCTAAGTATCCTTACTTTCCAAGTGATCACAGAAAAGAAAGGTATATATAATAAAACAGGCGTTGCCATGATGTCACAAAGGTAATTATAGCTGGCTATAGAGCTGTATCATAGCGCCAACAAAGTCATGATGGGAAACACTGTCTTTACCAATTGTTCATCCCCTGGTAATAGTTTCCATCTCCAGGTGCTCAGCTCATCTAATTTGCTTCTAAATGGAACCTAATACAGCCCAATAATTCAGCCACAAACCTCCCTGGTTGGTTGGTTGGCTGTTTTGTTTTTTTCCCCTTTCTTTTAAATGATACCTTCTGAATCTAAATGGCTAAAGACAAAGTTGGGAGAAGCTTGGTAGGACTATAAAATTGTGATGGAGTAGAGTTCTACATGGTCAAGGAGAAGCCTCAGAAACAGTGCCTCATCTCCCACGATGTGAACATAATTAGAACTTGAGTACACAGGGGACATAAGTATCCACGTATCTTCAGAAATGGACCTGGGAGGCCACAATAGCCAACTCTTCCTTTTTACCCACTATGCAGCTTGTTTTCATGTTCAACACAAGTGCCCCTTTTTATCTTTATTGTCCTGGAAATCCTGGCATTATGACATGTTTGAAAACCCCTCCTCCCCTTCTCCACATGCATCTATCTGGGAACCATCAAAATGTATGAAGAGTGGTGTTGAATGCTGTGATCTTTCACTTTTGACACCCAGAATTTGGAACAGCGGCCCTTTCCTCACGGGGGGGCGAAACGGAGCTGCGCACGCAGGGGCAGAGCTTACCCACGAGCGGGTTGCTCCATCCCTGCGGAGAGCGTGGATCCGCCGTTCTAAACGCTGCTGAATGTCGGCAGCGCTCGGCGGCATTCGACGGCGCTCGGCGGCATCCAAAATGGTGGCCGGTGGCTTCTGGCGGTGCTCCACCAATCAGGACAGCACGCCAGCTGGAAGCCTGCCCCCAGGCAGATCTGCAGGGATGCGCTACCGTGTCTCTGCAGTTCTTCACCAGGGGCTGCCATGGGGCAGCGCGGGTGAGTTTTCTAAAAACCACTTTCGAAGGTGGTTTTTATAAAACTCGCAGCGCCACCCCCGGGGCTGCACTAGAGCAGTTTGAGGTCTACAGCCTCACTTTTTGTAACTGTGCTAGTGCACCCCGCGGTGAAGAAGACCTCCAAGAAAGTCGCCCTAGCGTGGGCAATATGCCCGTGTGGAAATGGCCAGCATCCCAAAATAGGCATGTTTTCTGACATTAGGGCTCACCGGTAGATAAAGTTGGTTCTGTTCCAGCTAGGCACTCCACAATATTTTTTAAAATAAGACCAACTGAACTTTTATTTTTGTCCCATTTATGTAGATATCATCTTGCTGTTGTTTCATTGCTTATCTGTAAGTTTTATTTGGAAGGGTCTGATTTACCTATTAGACATTCATCAACTGATCATTGTAAAACGCATAATACAAAAAATAATAGCCAAGATTCTAGATCAGCTTTTTAACTAATTATACTTAACTAAGTAGTGTCTCCTAGCCTAGCTCCTACCCTAATCCTGACTTACTGGGCACTGCAAGTGATGGAGGTATGTTCTCTTCTCAGTCAGCGGACTCAGCAGACTGGTATTTCCCCTCCACTCCTACCAGCAATCTGAGGTGCAAGGAAGTATAACAATGAGAATCCTGCTTCTGACTGTCCCACCAGAAAATGAAATCGCTGCACATGTAAATTATGTGCTAGGAAGGAAGTAAAATTGTCTATTATTTGGAACCCACAAAATATGGGGAACTCTAGTAATAATTAATGAACATTTTTCTTCAGGACTGTAGATAACACTGTGCTATGTCACTTCACCAATTGACTACAGAAAATTTAAAGATCCCCTGTGGCTTCTCCATACTTAGAAGTCTTTCTGTCTTCATAGCCATTTGGTATAGAAGTCAACACATTATTTAATTGGATATGACAAGTTAGCAAAAGCCTGGAGATATAACAAACAGGATATAAATACCAACACTTCCACTCATTGCTATTAGGATATTTCAATTATGTCCGGCATATTTCTAATGCAACTCAATGAATTCCTGATGACAGTATGTAATGGGCAGATTCTTGTTGCTGAAAGGCAAAGGGAAAAACAATCCCCAATGAACCAAATGATTTCTCTGTCATTAGTGGAACTTAGGAAATGCTCACACAATCAGAATTACTTTGAGGTAGTAAACAGAAGATAAGCAGAAAGCCTCTGCCTCAAGAAATGTATGTAGTCAGGCCAAATGTTACTTCCAACAGAGCGTAATCATTTATTTATCATTTGTAAGGCAGCCCATTAATCTGACTTCACTGAATTCAGTGGGCTTACCTGTGAGAAGATATGTACGTAATTGTGTAGTCAGGTGTGAGAACAGCCACAACTTTATTGGCTACGGTTACTGGCAGGGCTGGCACATGCATGGGTCTGGATCTGGGCATCAGTTAACCCACCCTCTCCTGCCAGAGATCGTTGTTGTGACAGATAGAAGCAAGACTCCTGTTGCAATTTCCGTGAGCGCTGGAGATCGCTCACGTGAAGGGGTAAGTGGGACTGTGAGTCAGCAGCTTCCCAAAGGATGGGGGAACAGACCTCAATTGATAGCAGTAGCTGCTTCCCAGTAAGTGGTGACTGTGGGACTTTCATGGTTTCCATGTATCCTCTAAGCAAGGGTATACACAGGGAATGTGACTACAAAGCAATCATTAGGTTATACTTTTGCAACTGACTTAGAGAATTCTAGCCATCATTCATTCATTTACTAACAAATGAATAAACAGTGCTTTCAACTGGCTGCTTTTTGTTTGTTTGTTTTTTAATATGATCTCCTTGCTAGGCAGTTTTATTGTACCATGGCTTGTTTCTACATGAATTAGCAACTTTTTTTAATTGCATATTTTAGATGTTCATTGTTTTGGGCATTGCTTTAATGGAAAAGCAGGTATGAGTGTGGGAAATAAAAAAAAAAAGTAAAGAACTTAGAAGAACAAATGGGCAGAAGGGAATTTCAATTCATTCATTTTTAATGAAAACATTACAATGAGTTTACTTGAGTTTTTTTTTTAATCCTTCTCTTTCTGCTTGTGCTTTTGTGTGTGTCTGCACACATACTGGATTATACATTAGCCATATTGTTCATATTACCTATATTGTTCAAAACAGACATTTTCAAAGAGATTTCATCAAGTAACGGTTTAAGCTCAAAGTTTGCACAAGCAGCATAAAAAAAATAAGAGGCCTCAGAATTTCTTCACAGATAGCTGTGTTAGTCTATTTCAGCATAAAATGACATAAAAAAGTCAAGTAGCATCATTGAGACTAACTGGGAAAAATAAATTTCTAGTGGACCACAATCTACTTCATCAGATGCAGGGAACAAAATCTCTGTGGGCATACATTGCATGTTAAATATCATTATATGCAAAACTAGCTTGTGTGGTGACCAGTATCAATTTAATAATGGTTCTAAAGCAGTGGTTCTCAACCTGTGGGTCCCCAGATGTTTGTAGACTTCAGCTCCCAGAAGCCCCAGCCACTATGGTCAATGCTCAGGGTTTCTGGGAGCTGAAGTCCAAAAACATCTGGGGACCCACAGGTTGAGAACCACTGTTCTAAAGAGTAGTTAAAAGGACAGTGGTGGGAGACATTTTTGCAGACAAGCACAGATAAGCAAGTAAATATATGCATAGTTATGGTATGGGTACAAGACTAGCAAGATACTGTAAAACTGGCATAAGGAGAATTCTTTTGTGTATGTAGCTTTGATGACAGCTATTGACACACACACACACGCACGCACGTGCACGTAGTGCAAAGAAACTATTATCTGTGTTCAAACACTGCTAATGAATTGGAATTTGTGGATATATCCTAATTCAGCTGGATCTCCATCCAATCTCCATTTAAATGTTTTTGATCAAGAACTGCTACTTGGAGGTATAAGATGGAATTTCCAGGAACATGTAGCACTGAAAAATAACATTAGTATTCCCCTAAAATAGAAATATGGTGAAAGGAGTATGTATACCTGTGTTTATGAAATCATCATGAAGAGAATTGTTTCAGCACTTGTTTTTTTTTAAAAAAACCTCTTTTCTTTCTTTAAAATATTTTTTCCACATTTTAAAACTTTCGCCAGACTACCCTAATCAGAGACCTGAACAAGAAGCATATGATTTATGAATGAACTAGAGAGAAGTGATGGCAATGATTGTTTCATAATGAATTCTTTTTAAAATAGAAACATCTATGAAAACCCACAAAGCATACAACTAAAATCATGTTCAATAAATTTTTCTATATTTTCCAGGGGTTCACATATACAGCAGTCTCCACAACTGAACAGTGTCTGAAATATGCAGACTAATGATCTGTCCAGACTCTGTGGAACTCTTGGTATTACAAAAGTCAATGAGTATTTTTATTTCTAGAGACCTTAGGAGATGGATCACTGGCCCCATCATGACAGAAAAGACTCTTGGGACAATTACATGAGTTAAACAGTATTACCCTCCCATTGACAACGTACGTTTTTTCCAGATAAGCATACTGACTGCATGTGGATGCTGAGAAAGCCTTTTTATAAATAGAACAAAACTTTTACAGCTGCAAAAAAAGATCACTCATGAAATAGAAAAGAAAGCTGAGTGGGAAACCTGTGACCTTCCGTAATTTGTCCTCCCATCAACCCTAGCCTTCATTGCCAATGAAAAGGGATGACAAGAGTCATAGTCCAAATGCAACTGCAAAGACCCATGTTCCCCAGCACTGATTTAAAAACTAGAGTAGTACACAACACCAAGCATTTAATGACAGCTAAAACTGTGGTCCAAGCCCTAGTTATGCATCTCACCTACTATATGACACATGAACTCTGAATACACTGGATTTGAATAGCTCATCAGAGAGATCTTCAAGTTCCATGTTTAAACCAGAAGAAATTAGATTATTTCCATTTGCCTCTGTTGCCATATTACATATTAAGTTAAAGTACTCTAAAATACATATGAATGCAAAAATACAATCCCATATTAGTCCCTCCATAAAATATAGCAACAAACCTTCTTAAATAAGAATATTTTTATTGTTGTTGTTGATTGAATAGATGCAGGTAGGTGCTCAATAGGGCACTGATTAATGGGCTGGTCTAGGACTTTAGAAATCCATTGAATCATGAATTCATTGGGTGACTTTCAGTCAGTCAATCAATATCTACAGGATTATTGTGAGGATAAAGTGGGGAGTTGGATAGTCATGTCCACCACTTTGAGTTCCCTGGAAGAAAGGCAGAATATAAATGTGATTAACCAAAGAAAACAGATAGACAAACTATAAAATACATCAAAACAACTGCTGTCACCTTTATGTTTTTCCTCATATTTTTGAACAAACAATCTGGCTGGTTATACTCACATTTCGCTTCCTTTCATTCTTCCTGGCTTAGAGTAATCTCTTGTCCCATAACAAACAGAAAGAATTCATTTTTCTATCCCATGTTCAGCTGTATAGTTGTCTAGGAAAAATTTCTCCTAAAGTGAGCCATTGCATAGACCATATTGGCTGGTTGTTTATTATTGTTGTTATTGTTGTTGTTATTATTATCATTACACACACACACACACGCTGTCTCAATTATTTCTTACCTCTAAGTATTCTCTGAAAAAGTCAAAGAGCATAAAACAAACAGTAGAAATATATCTGCTTTTTAACAAGGACTGTCATTCTAGATCAGCTATTTAGCTACAAAACTACTTTAGCTAAGTACCATCCACAGGCCTGACCACCCTCCTCCCATCCTGATTTACTGGGCAGCAACTGCTGTGAGCAACAGAGGCCTGTTCTTCTATCAATCCGGAAACACTGACTGACGTTTCTACACTCTCCCATGAGTGATCTCTGGGATGACAATCAGAACTAGGATCCCTGTCACAATTACCCTTCCACCAGAGATCACTCGTGAGAGGTGGTAGAAACATTAGTCAGCTGCATCCTGACTGAAAGGAGAATAGACTCCTGTCACACACACACACACACACACACAGAGCTACTCCCTGGTAGTCAGCACTGGGGGAGTTTCATGATCCCTACATATTCCCTGCAGTATTGCATATGTAGGGATTGAGAATACAGATCAGTCACAAATTCATAACTGCACTTGCAAATTCTAGTCAAGAATTATTATTGATAGAAAAAAAATCAGCATGTGCTAACATGTGTCTGGAAGTTCTTGAGGCTTCACATACAAGAATATTCTCAACTGGATGCTAAATATAAATGCCCCACTGATTTCAGTGGAACATATTTTCAGGTAAACGGTGACACAGCTCATGACTCTCATCTTGTACACACACACAGATAGACAGATAGGTACAAAGGCCACTTTCACTCTATTCTGGGAATGTCACTGTGGCCTTTTCCGCATGGGCTTAAAGAAATGGTGCAGAGTGTCCTCCAGAGAGGACGTCTACACTTGGGAGCGAACTGGGTCGGACATACTTTATGTAGTTCCTTAATTCAGCCCTCTCCCGAATGACCCGAAGTGGTCGTTCTGCATGCTTTTGAAAGACCGCTTAAAACAGGTCTTTCAAAAGCATGGAGAGTGCCATTCCGTGGCCGCGCTCCGGTGCAGATTTGCAGGCTCGCACCAGTGCGAGCCTGCAGATCTGCTGGGGGTGGGCTTTAGGCTGGCGAGTTTCACCAGTTGGTGAAGCCGCCATTTTTGTCCCCAGAGCAGTGTGGAGCATGGCCACGCACTGCTCCAGACCAGCCTGGATCTGCGGGTGGAGCACAAAGGTCTGATGAGTACCAGCACAGGGCAATTCCCTTGCCCTGTGCGGAAAAGGCCTGTGATCACAGAAGTACTGGGAGTCACACTGGGCTAGCATTAACCTTGCAAGGATGTGGAGTATGCTTACCATACCCAAAGGTGAAGTGTGATCAGCTTCAATTTGAAGGGGATTGCTTGTACTCATGTAGAGGTCCATCATGGGATTTAAATTCCTGATCAATTAGGGTTTCTGTCTGGATGGAGAAAACATGTTATAAAGCTGCTTCTACTCCCACTCCTCAAGCAAGAACAAAGGGGCACATTCTCATCAAAATCTCAAATTATAGAACTGAAGTTATTAAGGAAATAATAGAATCAACATAATCATGTACTGTAAGAAAAATTAATTTGTGTTCAATAAGGAAGAAATATAAACAAAACTTGGGGGAGTGAATGGAAAGTATGTAAGAAGAAGTAAATAAGTGAGAAGAAGAAGATGAAGAAAGTACATGCAATGCTGGTGTTATTCTAGAAGGTAAGAGGTGTTACTGCGAGAGAGAAACCCTATCCTTGGGTCTACAATTTTTAATATTCAATAATTCTGTGTGCCATAGAGGTCCCCTGAAGGAGCACGTAGGCAGGCACGGTCGAAAGACCGAAAATCAGGTCAGGCCAGTAAAAATCCCTGTCACCTAGCCCCAGGAGACCTCGAGGTGTGTAAACTCACAATACACGAAGGATCCTCAGCCCCGAGATGCTGACTTGAAGGGATTAACAGGCGTGCCCCAAGTTAAGCAAATATTTCATCAAGCAAGGACCCTTAACACAGCCGAAGATCTGGAGACTTTGGCAAAACACAACAAATCCTATCATTCAAAGGAAATTACCAATATGGAGCTACGTGCTCACTGCAGCTCCCATTGTTCTCCCCAGGAAAGGATTAGTTCTCCAGGCACCTTTTCCCCTATAAATAATCCCAGCCTTTGAGCATTTCTTTGGATCGCTCCCGGTCATCCCAGCCAACTGTCATTCCATTTGTAGAGCAATCCCCTCAGCTCCCTCCATGCTGAGCCCCACTTCTTCGCTGCCTTCCCGGACCTAGGACTTCAGGACAAGATGCAGTATTCCCCAACAACTCCCCTTCAAAACTCCCCTGTCCAGTTTCATCTCTTTTATTTCTTAATAGTTCTTGGGTGAGTGTGTGCATGAGTGCGCTGGTGCATGAGACTTACATTTAATAAAATCATTCATTAGGCAATTTTGGTGTGGTTTTTGGCTTGGCCTGACCCCGTAAACTCTGGGTAAAAAGACCCCATTAGGTTACCCTGTCTTCCGTATTGCTCTTCCTGGTGCTCTGGCTAGTTTCCACTCCCCATCACGTGGAGCACATTGAGGTGTACCCCAAGGGACCCTAGAAATCGGGGTAACAGAGATTATTTTAGAATGTATGATGTTAAAGGTGTAGATGTTAGTGAGTGTAAGTATGTATGAATAGCTGTATCCTTTCTGTTTTTGTTTTCTTTTTCGAAAGTATTCAGTTTTTTGTTATTCTTTGTCAATTCTTTGTTTCTGTCTTATGTTAGTCTAATTTTAATTAAAAAATGGGGGAAACTCTCAAATTTTCTCTAATTATTTTATAATTAGGTTGCCTGGTCTGTTGTATCTCAGGCACTGAGACTTCAGGGCCACAATCTGAGACTTGGGTGAGACTTGGGAACTTGTGATCTCACAGGAATGAGCCCCAATGATGTTAGAAGAAAGTTGTTACAAGTAGTGGTACCTGGTATTGCCCTTAAGCATGCAACATTAAGCATGAATCACAGCTGTTCAGAGTATGCTATTCAAATCAAAAACACCAGCTTAAATCCTACAGTTAGGACTGATTAGTGTAGAACAAACGAATCAATCAAATTTGCCTCTCTCTTGATTCACCCTTCAGCAAATAATTCCATAGATCTATTGCAATTGAGACTAACCAATAGGATTCCATCTAGAGATGGGCTGATCGAATCCTCGAATCCTCAGGAAGGATTTGAGATTCGTGAATCTGAATCTCTTAGCCAAAATAGGCAAAACAAATCTTTACAATCCACCAACCAAAAAGTTTGTGGGAGACCAGGACACCTGAAAACTTGGGAGACCAAAGGGGAGATGGCAAGTAGGTGAGTTTTTCTCTTACAGTAATAATGGCCTTTGCTAACAATTTCAGAAATTACATACGGGGTTGTATTCTAAGATATTTAAATTGAACATTTAATATTTAAGTTCAGCACTTGACTGGAAAGACAAGATTGCAAGGACAGCTGAGATTGCAAGGACAGCTGAAACATTCCTTTGCATAGCTCCCTTGCAAAGTTCTTTCAGACACAATTCTGGGGTTTCTAGTTTTACAAGGTATCACAGCCTTCTCTGTCAAAGTGTGCTAGTGCATCATCAAATTATAAACCCCAGGATGCCATAAGGAGCTACGCAAAGAAAATCCAGTTTTGACCTGGATTATCTCTGTACTGTAGTATGTGTCCCTGTTTTCACAGGCAAGAAAATGTGGGTTTAATCTACATTTTCCTGCCTGTGTAGAAAGGGCCTTCATGTCATTTTCAATCTGGGGAGATCTTGAGGCAAAACTATGACATTTGTCCTGGCCAGATTTCTTCAGAGGGAGGTTTGCTTTTGCCTAGGCTTTTGCAAAGGCTGAGAGAGTATGTCTTACCCAGGATTATCCTTCTTTCTCTTGCTTTTCAAACCCTTTTTAATAAAAGGAGTCAAAAGATTCAAGATTTGTGAGATTCGTGGATTCCCAGAATCATTCAGGGATTCGGATCCCGATTCAGATTCAGAAACTTCTAGATTCGTCCCATCCCTAATTCCATCCATCCTGTATAACAAATGAAGGAAATGCACATACACATACTTTTCAAGGCAACTCTGAGATTGTTCTTCCTTGCCTGCATCCTGGGGAAGAAGGGCCAGGTTCTGATACTCAGGCCCAAGCCTTGAGATCTGCGAATCCCGCTTAGTATCTATAATCATCCCTACCCTGTTTTCTTCCTGTTAAGGAGTAAGTATGCAGGAGACACAAAGGATGAATGGAAAGAAATAGCAGCATATTTCCACATTATTTCCTATCATGTTTTGATCACCTTCTGGGAATCCTTATCAACACTGGCCAACACATTTCCCTTAAACACCAAACACATTTGTCACCTTTATTCTTTAGAAACAACTTGGTTGCCCAATTACACCATTGCTGTTTTGAGATCAGCTAGTGCTTAAATCTCAAGAGGCTAGACTTTGATTCATTCACTGAGTGTGTTCCTTCCCTCTTAACTCAAAGGAAGTAAATCAGATTGGGTTGGGAAGGGAGGGTTAGTACATTTTTGAAAGTTTCATAAAAGTGCATCAAACTGTCTTACATGGCTCAAGGGATTTTTTCTTTATCCTCTATGATTGTCTAAAAAAAGTGCAGATGAAGAACCTGCCAGTAGAGGAAAAAAATACAAAATAAAAAAAACAAAACTTGGCACTGTTCCCCAAAGTATAAATTGTCTCATAGCCTTGCGCTAAGTGTAGTGACACCAATGCACCAAAAGCAGAGTATCACAAATGGAAATCCCTTGAGGTTTGCTCCCCATATTCCCTTTTGCAAAGCTACTGTAGAGACAACACACTGTGTTATTTTTGTCAAGCTCAACAGAACTGGCTTTCTTATAAGGTGAAAAGATTTACAGGTAAAGTGCTGCTTTCAGTGGTGCTGCTTTCCCAAGACATGGTTCAATAACACCCTTCCTCCTTCTTCATTATAAAAGGAGGGATATCCTGTTTTAAAGCTCTTGTACCCTGTGTGAAGCTGGAACCCAAATGAACAGCCATGAGATACAGAAGTTCCAATAGTCATATCCATGCTGGTTTATGCAGCTGTACATCAGTCCACACTGCACACTCTTACCACCACTGTCTTTAGGATTATGAGTTATATCCAACTTTTTTTCTAAATTTGGGACTCAAGGAAGTGTACAATTTAAAAGGACATAACTAAAAAGACCCATAGCAAACACAAAAGTTAAAAATATCATTAGACTATCTGTAAAATTAAAGCCTGTTAAAAAAACTAACGATTGCAATGGCAAATAAACAAAACACAGACACTACAGCACAAGTCTGTAAGGCCCAGTCCCCTTCAGTAGTCAGTCTTCAAAGGCCTGGTGAATTTTTATTTTTTCAAGTTTTAACCTGCCTGCAGAAAGATAGCAGAGAAGGGGCCAGTCTAGCCTCACTGGAAAGGGAGTTCCAGAACATGGAGCAGTCACCAAGGAGGGCCTCTCCCATGTTCCCACCAAATGTACCTGTGAGCATGGTGGGACAGCAGATCTTAAAATATGTGCTCCTTCAGATAACCTGAACCTGAACCTGAACCATACAGGGCTCTGTTCAATGAGCTTCACAGAAGAATATTAATGGCTTACTTTCTGAATGGGCATGTAGCCTATTATCAGTCCTTTCTACATGGAGCTCATTTTCTTCTGGGCCCTATCAAAGGACAACATTTCTATGTCAGCCTTTAATACTGTCTCAGACACCTCTTTTGACTAGATGAGGTAACACTGGGGCAAAAGGCAGGGGTCAATCTGAAGTCAGTCCAAGGCTGTAAAACCAATCCTTGCCATTTAGTAACTTCAAGGCATTTTCCCTGATGTACAACCATGGGATCTGCCATGGCAGAACATCCCATATCCTCCTGAAAAGAATGGGATGCAAGTAGCTCTGTAGTACCTTCCCCTGTCCAAAACTACTCAATCCTTGTGAATACCATAGATCCCCAAATGTGTCTTATGCACATGACTCTTGGGTTGCTCTGAAGAAGCATGACGGTGGCTATCTAAACTCAGATCCAGAGCCCTTTCACACTATGCAGTTATAGCACTGTAATTCCACATTTGCGTTAGGCTCGCTAGAAGTTGAAAACAACTTAAAGGTGCACACACACCAACAGTAGCAGCAACAGCAACAACAATAATTCCACTTTAATTGCCGTGACAGTATCCTAAATCCTGAAGTTTGTTGTTTAGGGAAGAAGCATTTAAAATTGTCAACAAGAGCTTCTCCAAGCTACACACTCTACAATTTTTTTAATGATGTATCCATGTCAGTTAAAGTGGCATCATAGTGCTACAACTGTGCAGTAAGAAGGGGTCACCAGTACCATTCCTCACATCATTCTGGGAGGCAACATTTAGAAAGCTTCAACTCTTTTTTTTTTTTTTAATGTAATGCTTAAATGTCTCTTCTCTGCCCTAATGCACATTTTGTTTATTCTTATCTGAAGAGGAGCACACACAGGTTTTGATGCTATGTTTACTGCTTGACATCTTCTGTACCAGAAAACACAAAGGAATGTGCTTATTTTTATCCTTATATCATGGATTTTTTTCCTTTCCACCAAAGCAGGCTTTTGTTACATTAACATTATTTTTGAAATATAGCTCCCAGACAGGGTACTTTTCAGAAAATTGAAAGGAAAAGAACAGGCTGTCTGGCTTCACTCCATCTGTACACAAGCACCTCAGACAGGGTTTTAAAAACACTGAAGCAGAAAAGGTCACTAGTAATGTGCGATCATTTTATTCCAATATGATATATTAGCTAGAAATGAATGTAAAAGATGTCCTTATCATTGGCTCCATTTATGTATTCTATTTATTTTATCTGGCAAAAACAAACAAAATTTTCAGACTTTGGTTATGGTGAACCAGAGCCTAAAGACAGTGCACCACTTCAGAGTACACTTCATATAAGTGAGGTCTTCATGCACACAAATATGATAATTTGTTTTTCCAAAGTAACACCAGAATAACCAGGCAATTATCCGTGTATTTATACATGCCCAGTTCACATTCTCTAAGGGAAGCTTGACAAATTTGAACTGTACATTACAACACAAACAAACAAACCCTTACCAGAACTGCTTTGCTTTCTGTGACAGAAGACAAACATGATGTGGGCTCGTTCTTTCGTGGTGTGGAAAGCAGTCATACTACCAATGCTCAAATATATCACCTCTTATTTCAGCGTTTTACCAGACCATCACAATTGTAGCTACCATAGCTACTTTTGAAAATTGGGTGACCTTCTGTATCACCAATCAGTGTAGTGTGAGGAAGCACAAACAAGAAAAAGGACATTTGTAAAGTATCTAGCGTAATGTTTGCGAACAGAGATTCAGTGGAACCCTGGGGTTCTTCAAGAGGTTGCTAGGAACTCCATGAGAGATCATAAATGAAAAGAAAAAAGAATACGGAGGGGGGCAGGAGATAAGATTTTTTTTAAAAAAAATATTGAAATCTGAAATTATGTCAGAGTTCCTCCAGGGTAAAATAGTTGAGAGAGACTTGTTGAGAAGTTAAGCTGCCCAACTTACTGGGCAGCACATTTGTGGCTCGGGCTGGTTCTGGTGCTGCTGCTGCTGCTGCTGCTACCTCCATGGTGTCCTCCAGTGCTGTTCAGTTGGTCTTGCCATGCCATGTGGCTTCCCAGCCATGTGCTTAGCCCCCTGGGCACTTCCTCATACCCAGGAGCCTCTGTGTGGCTGGGGAAAGCTCCCAGCCAATCAGTTCAAACCAATTGGTTTGAATTATTTGGCTGCTTCCTTCCAGGCCACAGCTTCAGGAAGGTCTCCCTCTGGTCTGGGTATATTGTATTTAGCTGGGCTCTCCTCTCTCCAGAGCTCAGTTCTTCTCTTCAAGTCATCCCTCCCACCCCCTTCCTTTCCTCTTTTTACTTCCTGTGTACTGTAGTTATGTTGTGTCTTTGCCTTTTATTGTCACAACTCGTAAGGTGGTTGGCATGGGTCCTGGATTTGGGTCTGTTATTTCCCCAAATTTCTGGGTCCTGGGGATGGAGATAGTTGCCAGGAGGGCAGGGTTGGCAGCAGACGCATGCCACAGATTTGAGTGCCCACATCCCTGCATTACTGGGGAACTCCAGTCGGTCCTGGCTTTGGGTTTTCGGTAACTTCAGTCAACAGGCGGGTCAGCCTATGCTGGGATCCAGACCCACGCACAAGCTAACTCTGTTTTTGCTGTAGCTGATAAAGTTGTGACTTATTTTCACCCAGCTTTGGTGTGTGGCCTGGTTTGTTCCTTGCATGACACCTCTCGGCCCTGGGCACAAGAAAGATAGAGTCTAGCATACACAAGCAGAACATTTCTGTGATCTAGAACAGACAAACCTTTCATTTTGATTGAAATTAGCCTTGGTAAATAGTTATTCATCGAAAGAGAGGAAAAGAAAGAGCGCAAAATCATAATATACCCTCCTTTTTAAAAAAATCATGCTTTGATGGTATCATTGGGATCAAAATAGTATCACAATGTTATCTTCCCACCTCCATATATTTACTCTCTGATTCTGTACACTATCTGCACACATGAGCTCTTCATACACAAGTGGGGATTCTACCTTTTGCATGACTTCTAATCATATCCAGAATGTCTGTGGAATTTGTACATACACAGGTACTGCATAATGAGCGGTAGCCAGGAGATGAGGGCACTGGGTACAACACCACACCTCCACTCCAACATTCAATGACAATGTAATTAAAGGGCTTCTTATGCTCTAAACATGTTATAGAAAGGCTCCTACTTACAGCAGCCAGAAGAACAAAAGATTTTTTGTTTTTTCTGTGTGACAATTACATATAATGTCTCCTGTTTAGCAGAGGAATTATGTGAAGGAGTTAACCGTCAGCAGCACATGGTGGCCTGCGGTGAATCGTGTGCTGTCATTTTGCACCACAAATATGATAAATTACTTGCTAAAATGAGGGGGAAATGAAGGTGATTGCTTGTTGAGTCTTAGGCAATGTAGTCCAGGGACTGTAAGTTCTCCAGGCAAGACTGAGAGTGTAAGCTAAGCAACCCCTTTGGAAGTACAGAAAACTATTAATAGTTTGGAATTTCCAGAAGGCCTCCAAGTATAGGTTAAAATACTAATGGGATGTATAACTTTTTTTTAAAGGCACCAGAATGTGATTGGTACTTTTTAATACATTTCAAGAGTTATGTTGTGCTTGCCTGTGGAAAAAAAGAAGGGCAGCGCTGCAGTTAGAATTAAAAAAAAAATAGCCTTGTTTCCCAATGTTTGATCTTCTCCTGTCCTAAACAGGATGACAATCTGATGCTGCTCCTTGTCCTGGAATTTTATTTTATGACTGTTGAAAACCAGTTTGGGGCTATCAGCCTCTTTTTAAGGATGCTTCTGTTATTACTCAAAAGGGCTATGAATACTGCAGAACTGTTCAGATATTTGCATTTCAAATGTTAGTTCAATAAAATACTGAGTGCTATACACATTCACGGAGAGACAGCATGATGTAGTGGTTTGACTGTTGGACTAGGACTCAGGGAGACTGATGTCTAAATCCCTACTGGGCCATAAAAAACCTTTCACCTTGGGCAAGTCACACTCTGTTATCCTTAGAAGAAGGCTATGACAAACCTTCCTCTGAAGAAAACCCTATGATAGGTTTGCCTTAGGATCACTATAATGTAACACAATAACAACAACAATAACAACAGGCATACTCTCAGAGAATCCTACATTTATTTTCCCATGTTATAATCCAGATAATGTTACTGTAATTTCCCAAGAACCCTCCATTTTATTTTATTTTATTTTATTTTATTTTATTTTATTTTATTTTATTTTATTTTATTCTTTATTTTATTTTCATTTCACTATCCAGTAGGCTAACTGGAGAAAATCAGAGCTTAGCATCAAGGCAAACATTATTAAGAATTATGCCATGCAATACTACTGGAGGTGGCTGGTGGTGATTCTGCTCTGGATTTTAGTCTGAACTGGAAAAGAGCTATCCAAGTGGAAAACACATGGTTCGCCTTCCCTATTTATTATCACCAAAGGACTGAAGGTCCTTTGCCATTTATAAGTTAATCTGTTTCTGTCTGTCTACCTGGCATCCAACTGGTGATGGTGGTAAGTCCAGAGAGGCAGAGTTAGCACTCTACATAACCATTCATAAGTAGTGGAATCTCAGGACATGGGAGAATGAGCAGGCTCTCTTGTAACCTTTTAGGCTATTTATTATGGGCAACCATAGCTATCCAAACAGATATACTCCCCTTAGGGAGAAACACAGACAAGTTAACTTCTGAGTATCTTGTTCTCATTAAATTACATCGTACTGCATATAAGGCATAATATATTCATTATATTCTAGTATATGGCAATCAAAATGTTATACTTTCATAAGAATCTTTCTTTTTGCATTTCGCTAGCAGACTTCTCTATCATTAACACATAGCAGAACCTTATGATCTTAAACAATATAACTCATCCATTTCTCCATTAAGAAATGTCATCATATTGGTTAAGAAAAAATATATATCTAAACATGCATCTGTGAACACACAGGTTACCAAAGGTTAATATTCTTGGGCATTGTTAAATCTATAAACATCCATAGAAGATAACCATTATAATTGGAATGGGAAAGATATCTATATTTAAAAATTAATTTTTAGCATAATCTAATTTACAATCAAAGTAATTTATATACAACAATAAAGAGAAAGAGAAAAAGAGATAAAAACAACAAAAGAAAAAGAAGAAAAGCAGAAAAAAAGAAAAAGACATATAACTAATATATAGTAGGGCTCTGATCCCCCAATTCTGATTGTAACGAAAAACAAAGTTTAAAAAGAATTCTATCATTGCAGATCCAACTAAATAATCCTACTGAATTTAGTAACTGCCATAACCAGAGATTATTACATTGTTAGATTTCTTATTATAAATAAAATAAAAATAAAATAAAAATAAATAAAATAATTTTTAAAATCTATAAATTGTTTCCAACTTTTCAGCCTTCAGTTGGCTTGTCCTTTGGAACCTATGTTAATTTGAGCAAACTTTAACAATCAATTCTTCCATCACTGGTGCTTCAGTCCATTTCTAAGTTAACAATAACACCTTAAGCAATATCATAATGGGAAATAGATCTATTTAGCAAAGCCTAGTTGTTTCTCAGAGCCAGTATGATGTAGTATTTTGAGCACTGAACTACAACTCTAGAGACCAGGGTTTGAATACCTCTTGGTCATGGAAACCCACCGGTGACCTTGGGCAAGTCACACTTTCTCAGCCTCAGAGAAAGGCAAAGGCAAACCCCTCTGAACAAATCATGCTAAGAAAACCCAGTGATAGATTCACCTTAGAGTTATCATAAGTTGGAAAAGACTTGAAGACACACAACAAGAATTGTTTCTCTTGCCAGCAGTATCCATCTGCATCAGCATGTCAGGGCAATATATCAGCTCAGCACAGGCACTATCAAACAGCCCTCTTTATATGTTGCAGAATAACAAAGCAGCCTGACTTCTGCCTCCTCTTGGCTTATTTTATATTCCCCTCAGCCTCCACCCAACCTGCTGCCTCAGCCAATGAGATAAGAGATCTCTAGTGAACCCCATTTATGTCAACAATTCAATCTTGTTACCCTAAGGGGTGGGAGATGTTGAAGTCCATCCGCAATGCCAGTGTCTCCTTAGAATTGTGAGAATTATAGTTCAAAGGGGGCCTGTGAGAGGAGGGTAATGGCAAGATGTTTTCTCCTATGCATACCAGTACTAGCAGGAGAGAGGACTCCAGTTAAAATTAAACTAAATATGTTATTTAAATTGACAAAATACAAGAAATCAGACACTCTTAAGAACTATACAGGGCTATTGGAAAGTAAGGCAAGAAAGGTTATATAGAAAGATATTAGGGGTGGAAATGGTTATAGTTATCAGTCTTGAAGAAAGAGCTCACAGCAGAGGGGCTCAGCCAGCATCTGAGGGTTGCACAAAGGAATGATAGTCTGGGGTACTACATACTATGTACTACTATTGGTTTGGATTAAAGCTAGGGTTTTTAAACCCTGTTTTTACACCCTGAATGTGTATGTTGTTCACACCCTGAATGTGTGTAATGGCTTTCCCACTGGATTGGCAAAAGGGTCTGGAATGGCCTGATTGTTTAACTCTGGAGTGACAAAATATTGATGATACTCATGATGATCTCTTAACATTCAGTAAGGTAGGGTGTATGGGGAAGAGCTTCATAGGGTAAGGTCAAGTTTTGGTCTCTGATTGCTCATCAATCTGGGCAGTTTGTCTTTGTCCTGACACAGTCCAGGCAGCTAGCCAAAGGCTTGCAGTTACACAGCTGATAGCAGAAAGGCAGCACAGGCAAGCTAAAAAGCAAGCAACAAAGCAGAGCAGCTTACAGTTTGGCACTTTTCTCAGTTAACAAAAGCCTTGGCCACAAACAGAGTTCAACAGTATCCAAGTCAGGGCAACCAAATCCAGAGTAAACCAACACAGTCCAGGTCATGGCATAGAGTTCAGGGACGTGACAGATTGCCAGGTAGGTCAGATAATCTCTGACAACTCTGGGAGAGTGGGGCTGTGTATATATATATATGTTACCCTGTTCTCTGGGGGTCCCAGGTGGGACACATAAATAACCAAACAATATAACACAACCTTGGGGGAAATTAGCTGGAGCACTCACTTAAGCTAGCGAGAGACAGGGTAGCTCAGCAGGATCTTGCAACCCAGCGTCTACGGGGTCAGGTCAGTCAAGCAGCCAAATGGGTTTAAAGCAACAAAAATGATGTTTTATTGAATACAGACAAACGTTAAAGACACCGCAGCCACACAGATAACTAAGGAATCAGAGATTGAGTTAGAGAGAGGGGTTTTCAGAGGGAAATGAGTGATACGACACCTGTCTTGTAGTCCTGGACCTTAGGAGAGAAGCCGGGGATGCGGAGAAGAAGCTCAGCTCGATTAGCTGAGGGGAGCTCGAAACGGCGGCAAGGCGGGATGGAACTCTGGAGCGGGTTGAGTGATCTGAGGACGGTCTTGGAATCAGGGGTTTTTATAGGGTGAATTGTGACTGCAGGCTATGCCTTACTCGGGGAACAACAATGAGTTTTGGGTGCAAGACCATGTCTTGGAAAGGTCACAACTTTGCATGATGTAATCAGAGCCGAATTAACAATCGTGTGGCCAGTATGCAAATACGCAGTGCTTACCAGTGGATGGCACAACCTTTGTCCAGTAGCCTGCTCGGGGCAGGAAGCTTTTGTTAGTATCACGCATATGTAATGAGGTGTTTGCCAGAGAGGTCCCTGAAGTGACGAGCCAGCTGTGTCTGGCCTGCCTGGGTGGAGAATGGAATGTCCAGCAATTATCGGCCGTACCTGTTTGCGTGCTTGTCCAGTGGCCTCGCAAACACATGGAGCGGGATGGTGGAAGAAAGCCGAATGGTTTGATATCAAAATGATATCTAGGGGTGTCCCCAAGGAGGTCTAAACTGCAGTAACATATCTCAGCAGTTAATGCAGCTGTTGCTTAATTAATTGCTGCTTCCTATAAATCATCTGAGACCTCCTGAACCCTTCCCTTCCCTTTGTTGTCTTCACTTAGTGAAGGTAGGCAACTACAGATCACATTGCTGATCTAACCATAACATCAAGAAAAATAAGACAATGTATTTTTATGAAGTGTGATGTTGTATATGAAATGGCACATTTTGCTTATGGATTCAATAATGCTGAGTGAAGTAATTCAAAGCCAGGTGATTTGCTGATGTGAGACAAGCAAATTAAGGCTGCTCTTGTAGTACATATTCTGTCCCTTTTTGTGAGTAGGCACTGCAGTACAGCAGAGTCTTTAATTACTGCATTCCCTGCATTAGTCCTTGACAGAACTCTTGCCAGCTTTTAGTGCTAGGCACCAAACATTGAACAAAGCAGTTGTCTAATGTTCACATTTCACATTTCTTCCACAGTGTGTACTTCTCTCTTCCTGTTCATTCAATTCTGTACCACCCTACCTATGCACCCAAGGATTCTATAGAGATTAGAATTATAGGGACCAACATTTGATCCATTAACATCTGTAATGTTACCACTATCCATCTTCTATCCATTGGCTTTGACTTTATAACTTAACTCCATTGCTTTTAAAAATATGAGATGCTTGCAAGGATGATCCCTGAGGAAAAGTTCTCATAAGGATGGTCTCTCTCATCCCACACCCACCTCACTGTCCTGGTCCCAGTTAGTTTATCTTTATTTATTTCAGCAAGTAAACCCTCAGATCCCAAAAGAATTGCTGAGCTGTGTTTATTAAAAGAAATGTGATGGCAATTGCAAAATGAAAAGGATTTGGACTAATGTGCAACATACTATGCAGCTACAGCTATGAACACTTGCCCAAAGTCTATCAGTGAAGTACATGGACTATTGTAAAATAAATGTTCATATAGCAAAGAAGTTTGATTAAACAAGCCATTTGGACCCTGTGACCTGCTGAGAGTGCATATTAGCTGAAGAGATACATAAAGATGATAAAATTTGATTATCTATTAGACCAAGAAGTGGGAAAGAGGCTCCATAATCCCTAGGGAAAAGTATGCATTTCTGAAAATGGAGGAGTTATTTATGAATGAATAATAACTTTAAGGGGCAATTCACCAAACTCCTCCAGTCTTCCATAGGACAAAATGGGACTAAATATATATTGGATTGTGCAGCAATAACATCATCCATATTGGAGCAAACACAAGTAATTTTGTTTGCCGCATATTGAAGAATCTTCATCAAAACAGCAGGCAATAAATTTAATGACCAAGTACAAAGGTTCAGATTATAAAAGTCAGTTGGCTACTTGGAAAAGATGTGTTGGGCAGCCCAGCACAGATAAAAACATGTTATGGAATTCACATTTCTTTGCTACTACCATTATCAAACCATAATCTCTTTAGTAGCCTGTGTGCTGCATTTCCTAATAGGACTTGACTCGGTCATTCTTCCACTCATATTTTAGCCATCATCCAGACACTTTTAGCTTTGTCTTTCTGGAAACTAAAGAGAGAAAGCATGCAGGGAAATGAACATGACCTCTGGAACACATGCCACAAATTATAATTTTCCTAAAGCAATCTGGAAATTTCTTTGACCTTGGTAACATCTCAGCACACAACATTTTATTTGTCTGTACATTGATCTTCAAAGATGTGTAAATTGCTGCTTCATGCATGTTTGCCAAGTAATTATTATTGCTTGGAGAAGTACTGTGATTCATTGCCAGTGGACATTTTAGACCATTTTTTTTTCTATCAGCAGCTTTCTGAGTCTCATCCCACATTGTACAAAAGTGCTCTGGAGAAGATCTGGAGGTTGACTTCATCGCTGAGGGCAGATGGAAAGGTAAATTTTCCTCTCATGAACTTCCTTAAGTTATAATAATTTATCTTGGGTTCTAAGAAAAATATTCATTCATTGCACAGAAGCTAATATTGAATATGCTGGACATAATTTTGTTCTCTTGTAATGCTTCAAGAGTGGCTCAGAATGTACAAGTGAAAATTTCTGCTTTCTACCAGTATAATTGTCGCACCATCAATTTTGTTCAGAGGGAGAGAAATCACTCTCCATTCATTTATAATGCATAGTGAAAGTAAGCTCTAAAAAAATCCATACTACTTTTTCATGATCCTTTTCAATACAAGTAATTTTAGAAAGAAGAGTTAATATAAAAAGTCCTATTACAGCACAGTATACTAGAATCTGCTTAATTGGCACACCCTAGTGGAAAAAGAATGTGCCAATTAAATGATCATCCCAATTATCAGATACTCACGGGAATACATTGTGCTGGCAAGGTGTATAATCGCTTTCATTTTATGGATTGCCTTAAAACTAGGCAATGGTATCAAACTTCACATCTTAATTATCCAGCCGGAGTGATATTTCTTCATTGATTTAATAGACATAAAGACAGCTTACATTTTCCATGACAAAAGAAAAAACAATCAGGCCTCATATTGAGACAAGAATGGAGGCACTACTTAGGTAATAGTACTGGTACTACTAAGATGTAAGGAAATGGGAAAAAAGAGGAATGATTACTCATATGTTTCTAGGGAGATTGTATTTTTACATAAGAGTAATCATTTGATTGTGATGCAAAATGCAGATTATAATCCAAATAATACACCATAGCATCTATACAATAAATTCTTATTTACTCCCCCCCCACCGCCTTTTGTCTCATGAGATCAAAATTTCAATATAAAGAAATGTGGAAGAATTTGAAACTGATAATTTCATCCTTCTGGGCCCCCTGTTTTGAGAAATGTATTCCATTATGTCAGTGCCAAATTAGGGTTGTCACCTCTTTTATCAGAAAGGCTCTTCATTATTAATATCTTTATGACAGACAGGTACAAGAGCTTCTCTTTTTCATTTAAATTGATTTTTGAAGCCTTTACTAAAACAGGGAAACTGCATATTCAGGATGGCAAGAGCTTGAGGTTTAAAAATCCCAAATGTGGAAGGAAATAGAGAAAAGTGAAATGGACAGATTTTTCCCCTCCCTACTCACAGCTTTCCAGGAACAATTTCTGTGAGTTTAGCCCATTTGCTATCATGAATCGCTATATAGTACCACCTGCTCACAGAGTTCTTTTCCAATTCTCTACGGATGCAGGACCATTCTATGCTGGGTCTACATTATTCCAGATTTGTTTCACGTTGAGCCTTTGGACCGGACAGGAATTCATAAATGGGAGTGTTTCCCCACTGGAGAAGTACAGAAAAAGAATACCTTAAGGTGAGTTTCTATAATAAATAAGCTAAGATTGTTACAGCCATTTGAATGTTTTACCAGACACACTGTCTCCCTGCTCACTCATTTTGTATCATTTCAGTGCTGGGATATTGTAGTCTGGATTGGAAGTTGATTTTTCCACAGGGAGGGGTCATTCTGATAAAGAGAAAAAAAACCTGAAGGGAGAGAGATAAATGTTCCCCTCCCAACCATGTCAAATGATTCAAATTGTGGCTTCCAGCAAAAGAACTTTCATGCATGAGTACTTTGACCCTAAATGTCCATCATTATGGGGGGGGGGAATACCATCGCTTCATAGAATTGAGCAGTGGCCTTGATTTCTCCAGCTAGAAGGAACAAGTCCTAGTCCCAGCTGTATTCTTTCTGTTCTTTTCCCCTATGGCAACAGCTTCTTTTGCCAACTGAGAGGAGGATAAGCAGAGCAAAATACAAAGGAATAAACAAACAACTGATGCTTAAAAAAACAAAGAGGGTCTAGAAGCGTGTCTTTGACTTCTTTCCCCAACGTAGGAGCTGTGATAGTTAGAAAGAAGCAATTGTGGTGTCTCTTTCCTGTTGCAGAGTGTAGGATAAAATGGGCCAGGAGTGGAGTGCTCCTGCTGCAGGTGTGCAAAACAACTACAAGTGTTTGAAGGCTTCTACAGATGTAAAATCTTTTTAAAGACCTAATACAAGAAGCCACCTAAGACACCAAATAGAAATAAATCTGTCTAAGTCTGGTGACACAATAGTGATTATCTTTGTCTTCACTGACACTGGATGTACACCTTATAACTCGGTCGTTTTTTTAACAAGTATTTCTCTTTGCAATGACACTCTGCATTCTTCTTCTTCTTCTTCCTCCTCCTCTTCCTCTTCTTCTTGTTATGTCATCCTCCTCTACAGCTCTTCCTATCTGTAACATTCTATTCCTGTCCACTTTTTGTCACACTAGAATTACTGGTATTGGAAGAGATGTTCAGCTGAATGCCTTCATGCATTCAAAGAAAGTATGAGAGGTTGTGGAGCTGATTGGAGCAGTCTCCCTACCGACATAGCACCTCATCTACATATTATGTGTACATGAGAAGTTTACCCATATGTATATGCCACCATATGCATAGAGTTCCTCCATCCAAGAAAGAGCTCTGTGCAGTTATAAGAGAACACAAAGATAGACCTTTCTCATATCTGACAAATACATGGCCTATGGCAGGTAGCGCATGGCCTGTGGCATGGTAGTGCTGAGGACAGCTCACATGGCCTCACAAACCCCTCACATATTCTTTGAAATTGTCTGGATGTGGGAACATTCTTGTTGAAAAGTGAAACATAAATGCATTGTTCCAAACTATTCATATTTATAACCTGGCAAAGATCCATTGCTTTATGATTCACTTTTTCAAAGCATGATTTCAAATGACTCTTTCTGCTTCAAAAGATCACTGTCAGTCTTCCTATGAGCAAGGATGTCATTCAAACCCAGTGATTGCCCTGCTCCCCATTACATTTTCAAGTGTGATCATTGATCACAAAAATGCCTTGCCAGCCTGTAGAACACTGTAAGGGAAGTAGAGGTGTAAATCCTGGTTTATTTCCTTCCCAAGTAGAGAATGAATAATTCCAGCAGTTTCCTCCACACTCTGTGTGGAGGTTTTGGTACAATGCTTGAGTATTGTGAATGTGAAAGTTTCAATACAATGTCTGAGTACTGTTCATATTTTCAGATATTACTAGGAAAAATTCATCTCTGTGCACACACACATATCTCTTGTTAGTGACATATACAGGCGTTAAGTTCAACTTATACTTGCATATGCATTTTTATTATCAGTATGGATGGTGAAACTCAGCTCCACTATCCCTCCTGACCCCATGTGCCCTTACCTGGCTTCCCTAGTGCTGTTTCCCCATGGCCATTCATTGCTATGGGATGATGGCAGATGGCCAGGTGACTGCTAACTATTCTTCAGCTGCCAGTTGCTGAATAACTCAGACATCATTCCAGATGTTCCGGGGTCCTCCATGGCTCAGAGAGGATGACATTGTCTTCCTGTGGTTAGCTGTTGAAGCATAGCCCCTTGCCTCCTGGCCGTCCCATCATTCTTTGCTCTCCAAGTAGCCATGAAGGGCACCAAGTCAATGCGAAAAGGAGGAGTGGACTTTCTCCTTTGAGGATGTGAATATTAATGAATATTCTTCATATCCTTCAAAGGAATGAATCTAATGATCAAAGAGCACATTGCATTTATTAAGGTAGTCCAACAGCACATCTTTTGTTTTATATAATAAAGTCAGATCTATGATGTGAAGGGTGGGAGGTAAATTGCAGATTCTTGAATAGGAGGCTGTTTAAGAATGAGAACACAGAGAAGGCCAAATGATTAAAATCCGTGATAGTCCCTACATTCATTCCAGAATAAACAAGGACAAAAAAGCTGCTAATGATGTCTGGCATGCTTTTGGGAATTTATTATGTTGTAAGCCAAATTGTGATTGCACAATTTAGAACTGCAGTATTGCACATGGTTGTACTCCCAGGACAAGAGTAATGTCATATCTTTGCCATAAGAACATGTTACCCTGAAATTCTGGGGGTCCCCAAGGGATGCCTTGATGGGCTCCAAGTGATGGGGAAAGTAAACTCAACAGAGCACAAGCAATAGCACTACGAGAAGCAGGGTAACCTAGCGAGATCTTTTACCCAATTTTTACAGCATCAGGCCAAGCCAAAAACCACACAAAAAGATCCAATAACTGACTTTATTGCATGGAAACATCACACATCAATGCATACACACACACACACATTCAAGCCCTATAGAAAGGAAAAGAGTGGAAATTGGATAGAGGGATTATTAGAGGATTTGTAGTTTGGGCGATACTGCACCTTTTCCTGAAGTCCTTGGTCCGAGAAAGCAGTGAAAGAAGTAAAGCTCCACGGAAGGATGCTGAGGGGATTATTCGGCTGCCAGAGGGGAAGAACGGTCTGTTGGTATGACCGGGAGTTATCCAAAGAACCAGCCAAAAACGGGGATTATTTGTAGGGAAAATGTACCTTGAGGGCAAATCCTCCCCTGGGGAGAACAAAGAGAATGGCAACAGAAAAACAATACCACACCAGCACCTTCTTTGATATTAGAAGATAACAAGGTGTTACAAAAGTTTCAGGATCTTCTGCCACTTTGGGTTGCACTGGCTGAACATGCTGCAAATGTATGGAATTACAGCCACCAACTACCTTGGTGAGTACAACTTCAGTCTTCCTTTTGAGAGCTCAGCTTGTGAAAGTGTGTTCATTGGATTTATGAGCTGTTTAAGGACTCAGATACTGTGCTATTTAAAGACTTGACTACTGTGATTCCCTGGAAATCTGACTGATTTATGGCATTTGGTGCCCCTGGACCATTTGATGCCAGATACCTCTTGCTTTGCTGGCTTACAGGTCTGAGGGCATTTCCGCACTAGTCTGTTGTAATGCTATTATTCCACTTTCAACATCCTGTGGAATTCTGGGCTTTGTAGTTTACTGAGGCCAAAGAGCTTTCTGGCTAAGAATTCTAAATGCCCCTCCCTAAACTGCAAATCCCAGGATGTCTTAGGATGTTGAAAGTGGAATAATAGCACTATAGCAATATCGTGTAGAAAGGCCCTGAGTCTTGTTTGAAGTGGAGAGCAGGATACTACCCCTACTTTAAATCAGTTTGTAGTTTAGTCCTAATGCACAATTCTAGGATGGTATTCAAAGGGAACTTTTTTCTCACAAAGCTCTTAATATATCTAAGTCCCGCTTAGTTCCCCACAAACTCAGAGGGTCTTTCCACACTACACTGTTATAGTGCTATTATTCCACTTTCAGCATCCTATGGAATCCTGGGTTTGAAGTTTAGAGAAGGGTCTTTAGAATTCTCAGCCAGAGAGCTCTTTGGCCTCAGTAAACTACAAACCCCAGAATTCCACAGAATGTTGAAAGTGGAATAATAGCACTATGGCCCTTTCCACACGGGGGTGTGTGAAATGCAGGGAAACAGGGCGGTGCACACAGGAACGGAGCTTACCCCGATCCATTGCCGCTGGGAGCAGCACGCATTTGCTGCTCTACACGGCAGCGGCGCCTGGCGGCACCCGGTGGCACCCGGTGGCACCCAAAATGGCGGCTGGCAGCTTCTGGCGGCTCTCTGACAATCAGAGAAGCGCACCAACCAGAAGCCCACCCCCGGGCAGCTCTGCAGGGACGTGCTTGCATGCCCCTGCAATTCTACATGGGGCGCTGTGACGGGCTAGCAAGCACGTGTTTCATAAAGACCACCTGAAATGTGCTTTTTATAAAACACACGGTGCCACCCTCCAGCCATGCGAGGACAGTTTGAGGTGTGGAACCTCCACATTTCTAACCACTCTAGCGCACTCCACGGTGTGGACGACCTCCAGGTAAGGTCGTCCTCCCGTGTTACCCCATGTTTTCCCCCCATGTGAAAAGGGCCTATAACAGTGAACTGCAGAAGAGTCCAGAATGATTAGCAATCCTTCATGTATGATGATCCATGTGCAGCTTGCTCTCTATAAATACAATGAGGTCAGCAGAAAGAGAAACTAACACAGTTCATGCTTAAAATTTCAACAACATACTGGAATGTCCATGAATTTTACTCTTGGAATACTAATCATAATTTGTGTGCTTCTAACGAGAATACATCTTCTCTAGCTGGACCTGATATGTATTTATTCTCATTAACATTGCACCAGCTCTTCTTTAGTCAGATGACCATTGAAAAAAATACTGTTATAAAACATATGCAGGAGAAGTTTAACATTATGCCTTATAAGCCATGCATGGAACTGGTCCTGTTGGTAATATCCAGTATTAGGATTCAGAAATGGTCCATCAGGGATAACCATCCCAAGATACACACTAATTACAAACAGCCGATATGGAGAGCAAAGCCAATGAAATGTCTGCCAACTCTTCTGGCTGTGACTCCCACACAACCTGCACTTCTCTCTGTTTTCTCTTGACTGTTTCTGAGCCAGTTAGCTCTCATCCATGACAGGCTTAGAAGATATGGATGAAATCCTGGCTGTGTCAGCCCCAGTGGCAAAATTCCCATGGACTTCAATGAAGCCACAATTCCTCCCTAGGCTTTTTGTGTTCCATTGTTTCTGCCAAGTCAGAGATTATAGAGACATAAAATGTGTGAAGCCTGCTGTATCTTGTGCATTACTATGATCCTGGCACTGGAGGCTTGTGATGCTCCTTATACAGCTGCATGGTCCAAATGGCTTCTTCTAACTTTAAGCCAAGTATTAAGCCAATAAAGGATCCCAAGCAAGACCTGACAAGCCTGGCCAACATGAACAAATTACTAAATTCATTAATGTTGCCTTTTTGCCAGTCCTTGCTATGCAGCAAGCAGATGTGCTTTCAGTTCTTTCCACCTATTCAAATTAAACTTGGTGTGGATTCTCCTGGAGAGATTCATCTCCATGGTCACAATGTTCTACGTAGTCTCAAGTTTGAGAATTTACTCCTGTTATTTGAAATGAAGAAAATATTGCCAGTTGTCAGAAATTATAGATGGTAAATCCTACAGTTCCTTACTATTGCCTGTGATGACAGGGACTGCTAGGAGTTAGCGTCCAAAACATCTGAAGAGCCAAAATTAGTCAGCTCTGCCCTATAAGGTGTGAAGTCTTAAAATTTCATATGCAAATACTTCAGGGCTGCTGAGGACAAAACTACCTTTTACAAGCCACAAAGGTGTACCTAAGCCTATGTTCCCCTCATATGAGAGGGACTGAGAAATTTGCAGTTGGTAATCAGTGGTTTGTGGAGACATGCCTGATTTCAGATCTGAGACTGAAAGTAAGCTCACATGCATGAAAAATGGACTGGGTTATTTCAACAGAGACCTGGTGAGTGCAGGAAGCATTAAACTGTCTCTCTTATTCAATTGGTTTTCCCTATTGTGCTGGAAATACTGATTTGATGATATACATTTTTTTCCAAAGTAAAGTGTAGTTTTCCTGAATGCAGCAATCAGTGGGAGTGACAATAGTAGTTTTGGGTGTGGCCAAAAATTTCCAAGCAATACTGTGGCTAAGAGAAGTCAGGGCTTACTTTCTATACTGTTGTTGTTGTCCCAGTCAGTTCAGGTTACATATCCCAAAGAGCCATGTAGTTTGGGATGGACTTGGTGACAGACATGGAAACAAAGGCGTTAGCACCGGCTAGCAATATGTTTCATAAGCATAGATCTATAGGTCACATGTAGCCATCCCTGACCAATGCTGTTTTGGAAACCCACAACACACCCATACCAACTCAAAAATCTGTTTTTTGGCAAAAAGTGATTTTCCTTCTTAAAACACTCACTATGATCTCTAGCAAGTATAGGAATCAATTTCACTCTCCCTTTCCCTTGCTATATAGGACCAAAAGAGGTATTTTTGCAACCAAGAAGTAAGCTAGACATAATTTCTAGTTTACTTCCTCATTCACATAAATGGCCTCTTGGAACTAAAACAGCCTGGCTGGCCAAAAACATGGCAAAATTGTCCTCATAACCCTTGTAGGGGGAGTCAGGGGGACATTTCAGTATTTTAAGTAAAATAAAAAAAAATAGGGAAGGCACAGTGTGTGTACAGTGATCTTCTAAAGTCCAGTATTAGGCACATGTCCACTTTTGGCACATAAATGAATGAATGAATGAATGAATGAACGAACAAATGAATGTGCTCCCTCGTTGGTTAAGATAGATTTCATACAACCTCCCTGTTGTGACAGTGATGAGAGAGTGGCATGGAAAAGACTGAAATTTACCCTCTGAAAAGAAAACCAATCAGTTAATCATTTTATTTGCACACCAGATTTCTCCAGAAGCTGAGACTCAAGAAAGATTGATTGATTGATTGATTGATTGATTGATTGATTGACTATCCCACTTATTTCCCAATATGGGACCCAAAGCATCTTATGAGGGGAGGAGGAGTTGGTGGAGGTAGGGACAAACAAGGCTTTGAAACCACCTGGTTCAAGTCTTTTCAAGTCACCTCCCAGATGCTTCCCCCTTCCTCCTACTGGCAGAGCTCTAAACCTAGCCTTTCCCTTTCTCTAGATGCCTCCGCCCATCTGCCAGCTTCTAAACACCTTCACTCCGAACCCACCTCACCTTTGTCTTCTCTCTATCACCACAAATGCTCTTCTCTTTCCCTCTCCTTCTTTGATTTCACTGCCCTCCTCCTTTCAGCTTTCTTTTCTCTTTCAAATTCTGTGCCACCTTTCCTGCCCCTGCCTTTGACGTCTTCTGTCCCCAGTGTTTTCTCAGCTTTTCTTTCTTCCTGTTTTTTTCCTGCTTGCTGTCACGGTCTTGGGAAGTTCTGTTTCTTCATTGTGGCAGACCAAGCAGGGTAGGTTTGGGGCTGTTTTGTAGCCTAGATCTGCATCAGGTATGAAAAAAGTGTGGCTTGTTGGCTGCATGTAGCTCCTAGGGACATTTTTTGCAAGCTCCATGGACATTTCGAAGCCCTTAGGATTCCCCAGGACTCCCTAACAGTTCCCACAACCTCTAATTATTTTACTGGGATGTAACTTGTTGTTCTAAAATGGATAGGCAATGTAAAACCATTGGTTCAGCTTTATTAACACCCCTTACTCCATTCTTGTGAAAATTCACAAAAGGCTTTAGAGGATGCAAAAACCAGAAGACTCTTCCAATTTTTGATATTTGGCTTCTGAGGCTCAATGCAGGGTCAGAGATATGAAAACTTGCCATATCCCTACCATAGTTGTCCACCTTGGTCTGCATGCATACAAGCACCATGTTATATTTTACTACTTCAAGCCAAACTGCTCCTGAACAGTCATTTTCATTGGTTGTAAAATATCATAAACACAAGTGCTTTGGCTTCAACAAAATGATTATGCCAGCAGAAACCAAGAGAGTTTACACCTTGGGAAAAGCAGCTAATCTGAGTGAAAATGGCATATGCTGACACATAGGATGAACATAAAATGGTAGGATTAACCCTTCTTCTTCAGTACGCTCTCTAATAAGCTGGTTCAAAGGGAAACAAGGGAATTGACTATTCCATTAACTTTTATTTTTGATTAGTGAACATCTTAGCAACCACAGAAAAATGAAAAGAAACCCACTACCTGAATATCAACTGTCCTCCAATATCTTAATGAAGAGTACAGGAAAAAAAGATTAGAAACCTTACATTGATTTGTTTCCTTGCTAATCTTAGCAAGTACTCTCATTATTAGTGCCAAATACTTATATCCACAGCTGTTTTTGCTTCCACATGAGCTGCTTTCTCCTTTTAGCTTCAGTGTACCCCCCAGTGATGACATTCCCACCAATTAGAGAATTGAGGAAATTGTTATAACTGTGCACCACAGTAGCCAGGTTACATAACTGTAATTAAGGGTTTAGGACTGATGTTCTTGAGAGGATTTAGTCATATGACCCACCACATATTCAATATGCTACAACAAACTAGGTATTTGGTGGAAAAGCTGCATTAAGTATTTTTAGCAGTTGTTATCCAAAATACAGCAAATCTTAAAACAGATAAATATATTGTATCACCTCAACACTGATTAAATGAAATGGCCAAGTGTCCTTTCTCCTTCATATTTTCAGTGTGTATTTTATGGTAATTGAGTAAGATGTCTACCATAGTTCTACTGTGTGTGATAAGGAAAATATAATCTCACACACCTTTGAAAAAGGTTTATTTTTTAAAAAATATGCATTTTTACAATCATTAATTCCAGCTCCGGGCATCTTAATGTAAGCCTCATAGTTAACATTTGCAAGATCTGGATTTCTTTATCCAGCTAAACCCAAATAAACCCAGAGCTATCTAAATGAAGAGAAAACCAGGCAGGATTGCGAAATACTCTTAAGAACTGGAAGGAGAACTGAAATTTAGGATCAAGACATAAGAATGTGTGAGGGTAGGGATTGGTGCATAACTGCAGCCAGAGTGTTATTTGTTGTTTTAGATAAAAATAGATTCCAAAGCCAACGAGTAAAGGTCATATCTGGACACGGACTGAAACTTTAAACAGTGAATGCAACCTCAAGCGTCCATGTGGCTCCCCTGTGTAAAATGTTCTTCAGCTGATTCAACAGTAAATTTGCATCACTAAAATGTTCACTGCTTGGTTACTGACCAGTAATGGCTCAAGTGTATGAACTGTCTCTGTCCAAAGGAATTCAGTGCCTATAAGGTGGTATAAGATGTGAAAAACAGTATGATGTAGTGGTTTCAGTGCTGGAATAGGACTCTGGCAGAAAAAAAAATTGTATGTCTTCAAGTCATTTGCAACTTCTGATGGCCCTCAGGCAACCCTATGACAAGTGTTTCTTGGAAAGTTTTGTTCAGAAAGGGTTTGTCATTGCCTTTCTCTGAGGCTGAGAGAGTATGATTTGTCAAAGATCATCCAGTGGGGGTCCATGGCCAAGGGGGATTTGAACCCAGGCTTCTCAGAATCCTAGCCCAATGCTCAAATCATTATACCATGCTCGCTCTCAGAACTCTCAGAAGCCAGGATTCAAATCCCCACTCAGCTGTAGATACCCACTGGGTGATCCTTGGAAAGTCACACTTTCTCAGTCTCAGAGGAAGACTTTGAATAAATCTTCTGAAGAAAACTCTATGGTAGTATTCCTATAAGTTAGAGCAGACTAGAAGGCACACAAAATGAAAACAACAACAACGGTGCTATGACATCTGCTCTATCTAAAGTGTTTTGTTTCAGATATTTTGTTTCATTGCGTACATGGCCAAGAACTTTAGTCTTGGCCACTGGCTGAAACAGTTCATAATAATTCTAGCATAAATTCCATTGGATTCAGTTTTGTGAACCTGTATGTAGTTTATGCCAGAACAACACCACTGAAAAATAAGCATGAATATTTTCTGCATCTGAGCTATCTTGGAATATGTAAGCAGCTATTGACACAAGGATGAAGCAGAAATAAGTGGTCTCACATTCATTAAATGCATGGGTTGACATTCTGTTATCCCTAAGGATAAAGAATATTTTCCTCAGCAAAGAATGTTTTCCTCACTAAAACATCACCACAAAGTTTTTTTTTCAAAAATGGGAGAAGAAAACAAGATGTACCACCTCACACCTTGTTTAACCCCAAACCTATTACAAACAAACCCCTGGAAGTGACTGTGTCATCATTTCTAAGCCCTTTCTGCACAATGTCACTGTTGCACTTTTCCCACAGGCAGGCAACACTTCCACATGATGTTGTCACTGTCCCGCTGCCATCTTATCATGGAGCATTGCGCTTGCGCAGTTTTTGCAAAATGGAAAAAAAAATCCATTTCGTACCTGCGATTGCGCAGCACTTCCATCACTTCTGGCCATGAGGAAGATGCAGAAGCGCATTGGCAATCCTTCCTTCAGTAGCACAGCAATTAAAAAGCCCGGCTGTGTTGTGGAAGGAAGACGTGGCACCATTGCGTTCTCTTCCATATGGACCGAGCGGGTGCAGAGGGGAGCGTTGCTGACATGATCCGTTCTGGACCCGGGACTGCAGCGAGACAAGGCAGAAGAGCTTCATCATTCGGAAATGGCCCTAGTTTCATTGGGAGAACCTGGTGCTGTTTGTAGTAGGTCTGTTGGGGTAGAAAATACCCCCAGTACCACTACACTTGCTCAACTATTCTTCAGGACATAGAAATGAGGGATATACTGCTATAAAACTGATGTGAAGCTTCTGATATGTAACATGGCATTTGCATGGTGGAAACGGAAGGAAAATGCCATTTTTTCCCACATAAAAGCCCAAGTTTCATAGGAATGAAGATATTGTCTTAAATTATCATCAGATAATCTTTTGTGTAACACCTTGAATTTCTTTGCTTCAAAAGGTGATAAAATAAGATGAATAAAATGAATAACTTTCACTAAAAAAATAAATAAAAAGAAACCAAAGGGTAATTTATTTAATTCTTTTGGCTGAGCTGGGCCTTATAAATAACCTAGAACTGTTAACACTCTAATTAGCTTATCTACTGAAATTATGGACCAAAATGGGATAAAAACTATATGCCAAAATGAAATCACCATTTCTAACATGCAAACACCTTTGATTTAAAAGCAAATCTACAGCAGCTCTAGCAGATTTAGATGAATCTCCTGATCTGGCAGTCATCACTTGGCAGTAACACATCTAGTCTAGCCAGTCCCTTTGTGTTCTTCAATGCATATCCATTTCCACAGGAACTGAAATATAGCAGAATGTGCCAATTGTATTACTCTCTCTCATTCATATAAATATGGTGAATTTGCCCTCTTCTGCCAATTTCAGAATTATAAGCACTCATTAACCTCTTGTCTCTCTTCTAAGGGAATAACATGGCTGATAGATTACAAATTTGTGTTAAGTCACTGACTTCAAAGATGTGACACAGCATTTAAAAAAAAATTCTAATACAGATCTATATCAAGACATATAACAGTTTATTGCTACAAAGGAGACAAGAAAGAAGGCAAGAGAGGTTAATGATTTTTTTTTAATGATCCTGATCCTCAGAGAAAAGGACAAATTCCTCAACTCTATCAGGAGAAACAATCTGAAATATCTCTTTTAAAATGTAAAGTGACCAAAGATTTGGGGACATTTATACTCCTCCTCCTTCTTTTCTCCCCCCAAATAGGAAAAAAAAAACCTTGTTAACTAAATTCCATCATCAATAGGACTGTTATTCCTGAGTTCTATAATTAAACATACTGTGATGATAGCAAGTGGCACAACTCAGCACAGACTAGAAGTCGAGATGAAGACACAAACACACACACAAATAAAGAGGCCTTCTTGCTCTCATCTGTAAGGATAATAAAGGCCCTATTTGACAATGTCAAGGCTGGGGCACAGAGGCCTAGATTCAGTTGCTAGTCTTATCTATTGCTGGCCCACTATATCAATTATTGTACAGTAAGTGATGTTTGTTCAATTAACTATCCTAGTAGGGACTGGCCATTGGATTTGTGCCAGAAACTACTGTAGCATATGCTGCTCCTCCACTGCTTAATAATGAGGGACTCTACAATGCAATGATCTACCATTTCAGTATTGTCCCATTTCCCAGGTGCAAGCAGTACTTGCATGAGAAGGACCCACATTGCAGCACCCATCCATGCAATCTAGCTTTTCCATTATCACTGAAGTGACAGGAGAAATAGATATTCAACATATGCTACAACTGTCCCTATTCAACAGAGGCAATACCCATGTTCAAGGAGGTCTCTTGGGTTTTATTGGAGTGTACCCTTGGGCACCATTTGGATGAAAGGCAGTTTCCTTATCCTTGATTCCAGGGGACAATAAGGCTACAGATGGTAAAAACAGAACTATCACTTGGATAGCATCAGTGTTACCTGTACAAATGGAAGAGGCTCCTATTATTTCTATTTTGTTATTATCAATTTCATAGTCTATCAGGTGTCACTGGCTAGAGTTTTAGACCATTGACAATTCAGATTCTACGAAAGAATTTAGGAATCCATGAGATACCATTGGATAATGTGGACTATCCAAACAATGTTGTTTTTGTAATTATTGTGATACTAACAATGTTTATATCAGTTCAATGCTTTGTCATTTCATTTGGAATTGTTCCTAGCATCTATCAGCACCAGAACCTCAGTCACTCAAGAACAGGTGTTCGTTTTTTATTAAATTCCATCAGGGCAAATACTTAAAAACATAACTGGCTAGTATATGTTATCTATGAAATAAAAAAGTTTAAATTGTTGAACACCTTTTCACTTCATGCAGCAAGATTATGCAGACTGAGAAAAGAAATGCCATGGTAAAGTGGCTGCAATGGTACACTGGAGTCTATGGAGGAAAAAATCCACAAAGAACTGGTGAAAACGGAAGCCTGAATAAGTTGCTGAAAATGGTGATGTAAAGATCTCATTGAACTTTAGAATTCAAATAACAAACCTTAGAAGATACATAATAATGGCTGAAAACATAAGAAAGTTTGGATTATAGATGGGGCAATTCTGGAAGCAGCAGAATTGAAGACAAAGAGAGGGGAAAGAATAGAAAATATTTAGACAACATCATCATTTGTTGTTGTTGTTGTCATCCATACCATCATTATCATAATCATTTTCTATCCATTCTGTCCACTAAGAAATATCACTCAAGACTGTTGTAATTTTTAAGCAGATTGTGAACAAATTAAAAACAGATAAAACAATAAATTTGTTAAGATCATATTTGATAAACTAAAAGCCCCACTACAAAAAGTAAAGCAGCTGGAAGAAGCTGAGGTGTCTGGTGATAATATGAATTTTTCTAAATTTTGTCAAATTCATAAGAATAATCAATTGAAGTAAAATTCTTGCCCAATTTTTAGTCCCTCTCTTAAACTGGAGGCTGGTAAACTTCTGTAGTACAAACATCATACAAGGAGAAGTAAACAAAATATTTTGTTCTATGAATGTTTCCTTAAAATTATGTTTGTCAGAGGTGTTTAGAATTCAAGTGAATAGTAGATGTGTTTAAAATTGCAGTTTAAGGGTCCCCTTCCCATGGAAAAAGTATAGTATGCTTCATCCTATCCCATTGTCTCTCTTATGAACATCTTAGGGTGGCTCATAATACCAACAAAATGCAGTAAGGAGAATCACATTGTGTCTGTCCTAAAGATGTACATACCAATAAAGGTTTCAGGATCATGACTTCTTAACCCTACTTATTTCTAAATATCTTCAAAGTCTAAATGCTCATTCATGCTTTCAGAGATTCGTTCTAACCTTTGTGATTTGCCAGACATCTGACATTCTAAGTTATTGGCCACCTTTTCATCTGTGTTCTTACTTTTCTTGTGTTTCTTTTTCCTGCTCCCAAGAAATATAAGCCTATTCCCAGCATCTGTTTTCTATCCTTTTAAAAGAACAGAGAAATCAGGGATATATTCAGCCTTTCACTAAAGTGTACATCTGATGACAGTATATTAATGTTGTCATCTCTCAAAGAGCCTGTTGTTCTTTCTACTGACCCTTTGTTCTCTGTGCTATCATCCTGCCATATCTTTCTATATATTGTATTGCACTGTATTAGTGAAGTATCTAACAGTGCTTGTTGGGGCTGAAGTGCTTACACAGAATGTGCAGTGATGGCTAAATAACCTGAAACCCAGATCTTGTGAGAGAAGGGAAATTCTTAGTTTGTAAAGTCGAAGGCTTTCATGGCCAGAATCCATAGGTTGTTGTGGGTTTTCTGGGGTTTGAGGCTGTGTTCTATTGGTATTTTCTCTTGACGTTTCACCTGCATCTGTGGCTGGCATCTTCAGAGGATATGAGATATCCTTTGAAGATGCCAGCCACAGATGCAGGCAAAAGGCAGGAGAAAATACTAATAGAACACGACCTCAAAACCCGGAAAACCCACAACAACCTATAAATTCTTAGTTTGTCTGGGAATAAAAACCACACACATGGTCAGGATGACAACTAGGAACAGGAGATAGAAAGCTGTTCCTTATAAGCAGAAAGGAAATCAACAAAGAAAGGCACTCTGGAAGAATGGGGCACAATTTTTTGTGAAATCAAGGGGAAACAGTTATGCTCTTGATTGTGCCACTGCCATTATACCATTGTGACCTAGCACTCCTAAGGGTACAAAAAGGAAAGTGAAAGGGAGGGATTTGATTTTACAATTACCAGTTAGTTCTTGGCTTGTCAACTGCTAGCTTATTATATACCTTTCCAGTGTCATTTTCATTCTATGACACCATGTTCCTCCTTTTTTATTGTCTAATTTTGCATAATTATCTTACTGTGGCATGGCATGCTAGAAATCAGCTTGGGCTGATTGAAAACAATGTTTGCTGTGGTTCAAGAAAGAGGGGTTTCAGTTATTTGTGACTGATGTCCTGGATCAAAAGCTAATTCTTCTTAAATTTGATTCTAACAGGTAGCAACCAATAATGGATGATATACCATGCTGTTCTTTCATACGGATGTATCACTATGTGGACCCATTGTGAGGCCCTCTGTATATACTGTACCATGTTCCGTTTCTCTCCTGATCTCCTATATGACTCGACTAGAGTCCAAAATGTAGCTTTATATCATTTGCAGGTATTATCACTCTATTCTACATAGCAGATGTAATAATATGTATAATGTGGGAATTCCTGCTTTCCAGAGTATGTTTAAAAAAATGCATACAGGTAAAAATTGGTGCCATACTGTCCTAGACTTGCTTTTTGTCAGGGGGGAAAAGAAAGAAAGGGGGGGAGAAAAAAGCTTGCCAAAGTTCCAGAATAGCTAATAGATGTTTTCTCAACAGTCAGGAAACAGCTGGATCTGTGCTGGGTGTTCAGAATGCGAGATATCCATAAGGGGCAAATTTAAGTGGCATACTGGTCTCTAATCAGCTAAGAGTGATATAACCCAGGTCCTTTTCTCCTGGAGTTCCAGCTAGATGGATAGCACAAGCAACTAAGTAGCTTTGGGGGTTATCAATTTGGATTGCCAGTGCAACTTGATGGTGGGTTGCTAGGCAGTGTGAATGGTACCTCAAGTGTGAAACCAAACATAGCTGTGAGTATGAGGCGGGGAGGTTATGGATTGATGAAGTTCTATACAAGGCAATTGTTTCTGGGCCTTCTTTGAGATCTTGACCAGAAGAGATGACTGAGTTGTGTTTAAACAGCTGTGGAGAAAGTACAGAGAACTGGTGTCCAAGGCTGGCAGTTATTGTCAAAGTCTGTAAGAAGTTTGAATGGTTTAATGTATCAGCACTATACTGTACACAAACTCTAATAAGATATTTTATTTCCATTGTTCCTGTAATACAAATATTACAGTTGTTTTAGGACTACTGAGTTGGCCTGTTATGTGAAGTCACTGGTAATAAAGAGAACATGCTACTGATGTTTTCTCATGACAGCTCATGTCCCAGTTCAGACAGCTCACTCATAGAATGAGGGAAATTGGGAAGAAACTCCCCTATACCCTGGGGAAGATTGGCAAACTGAGGCTGAATAGGCCATAGGTATGGCACTAGCTCCTAGCAGCCAGGTAGCTAACATAAAATCATTAAGTGATTTTGGTTCTTTTGCATACAGCATAGCCTCCCTTTAGTATGACTCATACCAGTAGAGCATCTGATGCATTTATGTGTCTCATTCAGGGGCCAAGGCCTCTCCCTGCATTCTAGCATGGACAGGCTTTTGACCCTAGCATATGAAGCTAAGTTTCATAGTTGGGAGCAGGACAACACAAGTGATTGTAGGCTGCAAAAGATAATAGAGGGCTAGACTAGGGAATCTGGTTACCTTGTCCCAACTAGTCTTAGGAGCCTTCATAGATTTGGTGTGCACTATGTTTTTCTGCCTTTGAGCGCGGCCTTTTCCATGCTACTTCCATGGTGGCATTTTGGGGGGCCCTTCAGATCAGTGAGTTGGTCAACACAGGGAGGACATTTCATGTAGGGTGTTGGAATCCAATGCAAGCGTTGAATGGCCACATGATTATTAAACATGGTCCTTCTATCACTCAAAGAAGGACCAGTTAGGCAAGAGTGCCAATATAGTTATTGGGCAATGTCTTGAGGAAGGACTTTGTCCAGTATAAGCAATGTTGTAATATCTAGCTATAACAGGGGAAGCTGGTGGTAGCTTGTTTTGTTACAAAGATGGCACACTATTGACCAAGTTTCAGTTTTGGGCAGTAAAACTATTAAGATAAGGGGTTTATGAATCATGAAAATTAGGTCATTTAGGATTGGTGCCACTTCCATTGCAGCTGGTATAGTTGTTCCAGATCAGGTCTTAAAGAAGATTGGTATGTGGAAGTGACAATGATTTAGAAGATATGTTTGCCTCTTCCCATACAAGATATTACGCTCTTATTAATTATCATCGTTGAGTATTCTCTGTTCATATTTGAGATGTCAGGTGGAACATGTCTGGGTCATTGTATATGGCCACATCCATATATATCAGGAGGCCATATGGGCCTGGAGCCCAGCAGCTGGTCTTCAGTTGAGGATGTCTTTGACTGTTCCAACTGAGTGGTTAGACCATTGTGGTTTGATGTTTCCTCTTTCTATTGCAGCAAGAAAGGAGAGTTGTGGTACCCAAGATAATCATTATACATCTTGGGAATAATGAGCTTGGTATGGTCAAAAGAAAGGCCCTTATTATCCAGGCAATAAAGGATCTTGCAGAGATATAGCAGTGTTGGGGAAGAGACCCCAGGTGTTTTTATACGCCCAGATGTAAAGTCAATAGGGAAATGAAGAATGCCATGGCCAGGAGCTTGGGGAAAATTTTGCTACATCCAGAGATCAGGTATGACTGGCCAGAGTTATATTGCAGTGATGGGATGTATCTGTCTGAAGCATGCAATAATGTATTCATTAGGGGCCTGCCGTGGCCCTAGGGCTGCTTTAGCTGGCCTTATGGGGTGCAGGAGCTAAGGTAAGCCATGCCCCTGGGATGACAGGATAGTGTGGAAAATGAGGATGTTTGGGTTCCTGGTGCACCTTTTGAGTTAAAGGGGGCTTCTTTGGGGGCACCTTTTCAGTGAAAGGGGGTTCCTTAGCTTATGTTCTGGGTTGTGTGGGGCTCAACTTTGGGGCCAGCCAGGGTTGCCCTCCCCCTCCCCACATGGCTTGACTTTGGATCTTCCTGGCCAGATTGGCCAGCTGTCTGATGCCTGCCTGCAGCAACATGGGAGCATTGAAGTCTGGGTGCTCCCCTATATTCAGCTGGGGGTGTGGTCAGGAAGGACCCCTATCCCATTTGATGTTTGTACTTAGTAGGCCTCACTGCAGGTTTTGGGGAGGATGAATATTAATAAATGTATCCCTAGTGTATCTCATCACCGCTGTCTGCCTTGGAATGTCCAGATGTGCATTCAAAGATATTAACACGTGCTATGTCACTGAATGCTTTCTATGCTAGCTGTAAAGATTTGTCCATGATACTAACAAAGATTCCAAAGCTTGGTGGCAGAGACCATGCTCACTACATCAGGCATCTCCAAAAACCCTTCCTAGGCAAGCACCAACCTTGGAACCTATGATGACCTAGGGAACTGAGGATCGTGGCATAGCAGTACACTTGCTAATGCTCTCCCATTCTATATAGTTGTTCCAGTATCTTCACAGTTTCCATAAGGGTCTATAAATGATGATCTCTGACACAGAGAGCAATCCTGCTGCCAATGAACCCTGTATCATGACTCCAACATTCCCCTTGGTGTTTCCTTCTATCTTCCACGATGATTCTGTAGGAGAAAAATGAGGTCTATAACAAGACGGGGAGGGGGAAGAAGGATATACAACGAAGTGAAAATGAAGGAGGAAAAATATTGCAAAATATGCATTGGTACAAAATCACTCTTTGCTTCAGTGTATTTAAGAAGACAGGAATCTATCTGGGGATATATTCTTCTTTTAAAGAGATCAGGGAATCATTTTTCCCCTTACTGCCTGCCAATGGACATTAAATTTATATCCATATAATGAAAGAACAGTAGAACAGTAGGGTGTTGATCAAAAATAGACTTAACAAATTTTCTTTTCTTTTCCACTTATTGATTATACCATCATAGCTTCTCTCTGTCCTCCATTCCACTCCTGATTTCTGGTTTAACTGGAAGAATTTGTAAAAACTAATCCCAGAATTGAAAAATGAAGTTTGGTGTAGTCTTTTGTTCCCTTAGAATATCTGCATATTCCACACTTACCCTGCATAACTTATGATTTTGAACATTCTCACTGAAGTAACACTGCTTAAAAGCATAAAAGCACTCCATCCTAAATTATACATTCTTGTATGTAAACAAAATAAACTTATTGATAAACAAAAACACACATTTTGTTTGTGTCTTGACATATTTCTAACCAAAAATTGTGTCACAAAACCTGGAGCGGTACAAATACCAAAGATAAACTAATGTTCCAATCTATATAGTAGCCCAAGAACTGTGAGCTTGGTTAATTCACTCGAAAATGCAATAAAACTCTCATAGATCTTTTGCCTCTTATTAGCCCTTGAGAAATCCCCAAGTAGTTCTTAGGGAGGCAAAACAGCCCAGTGGCAAAACGCATGCTTTACATGAAAAAGGCCAAGGTTTTAAAAAGGCCAGGGAGCAGGTGATGTGAAAAACCTTTGCCTCACCCTGAAGTAGTACTGCCAATTGGAGCACATGTGACTGGGCTAGAGGATCAAATAGTATGACAGTTTTCTATGTCTTAAAAATTCCCAGTGCAACAATGCTACTTGGGAGTTGGAAAAAGTTCCTCATTTGGAATCTTATGTCCAAGAAACTCTCTGGCTGAGAGATTCTGAAAGCTGTCCTTTAAAAAAAAAAAAGAAACAAAAGGAACTTCTACAAATTCCAGGTTATGCCTTTTTTTTTTGCAGAACCTTGCAATTTTATTTCCTCCTGTCCAGTCTTCCCTGACCTCAGTTCCCTTGCCCCCAGCTGTAAAACCTTTCACCATCCTGTTTCCTCACACTTCATACTGTTGACTGTTTCTTTAGATATTGACTCCTCATTTGGCTTCTCTGTCAAAATCCTGGCAGCTGGTTTCTGCCCTATTCTGCCCTGACTATGATCTTGGGTTCACACAGATTATATTTATGCCAAGCTCTTGACAACTATTTCTTCGTACAAGTGAACTGAAATATTCCTGGAAAAGCAATACCTATCTCTACAGACAGGTCCATCAATAATACACAAAATGACCAACGATCTAACTTGGCATTTCCCAGTGTCACGGCAAGAAGTGTAAACAGGCCCTTCATGGCAACATAATATAAAGGAGGAATATCTGGTGAGCATCTGGTGATCTGTCCTACGCCAAGTACTATTTGGAAAACTCAATTGATCCCTTACCCTGCACAGGCATGTCATCTGTTCAGTTTTAGAGTACCAATTCATTCAATATTGGTCTTGACATAACCCTGCTAAAAGAGTGGACTGGCAAAGGCTAAGATGTACACCTGATTAAATTATTCCATCCCTGCAGTCTTCTCTTTGTTTCCGGTAACAGAGTGTTCTCACATACTGTGTTAATGAATCAGATTGACCCATTAGACACTTTAAACAGATTTGCTGTATGCTCTCCAGCTTTCTTTGTACTTGAGCTTTTTTAAAAAATAATTGTTTCTGTCTGATAGCCTATACATTCTAGTCATTCATCACTTGTTCATCACCTATATAAGCTTTAGTAAGTTTCTTGTTTTTTATTCATTTGAGTTTATTCTGGTCACCTGAAGGTGACGTTTGCATCAATGTTTGCAACATTGTTAGCAACAACTGAGAGGTCAACATTTTAAGCACTGGTGCTTGCTTCTACGACTAATTTATCAGTCAAGGTGACTGAGAAATCCTGTTGCCATACTGTGGGGGAAGGCGGGAATATGAGAAGATCGGTCATGGATAAACATTGTCTGTGTTAAAATTCAGCATCAGTGATTGGTATCAATAGTAACAGCAATAGAAATTACATTTCTATACCGCTTATTAGTGCAAAGCACTTCCTGAGCACTGGGTAAGATCGTGATAATTTTTGCACATTGCTTCTTTTTCTTTTTCTAATGATTGGGATTTTTTGGTTAAAATTGTACAAAAGTTTTTTTGCGCATGCAGACACACACAGTATGAAAGAAAGGAGAGTTGTATAAAATGCAATGTTCTTGTGCAATAAATATAGTTTTCCCTGGAAATATGTATTTTTTTTGCAAAAAACAAAACACAAACCTTTTATTGTATTTAATGAATAAATGAATAAATAAATAATCCTGAAAAGGGACCAATTTCATGGTGGTTCATCTTTTCTCATAGGATATCTCTGTGCCCTTTTTCTTGCTGAGAATGTGGAAATTTGAGAATATCATCACATTTTTATACAGTGGAAACACCAAAGTATAGTTTCTTTCACAGAAATACTCAAACCACCAGAGGAGTTTAACTTTGTAACTCACAAAGCTAGAAAGCCCAGGGCAAAATTTTATTGTCTAGGAGGTTTAAAAAGAGCAGAACAAGTATTTTCCCCTGTCTATTAGCTACTCAGAGTTTATAGTATTGACAAGGCTATTGCAGTCCAAATCCCAATGGCCTTACTTGTGCTACATTTGAAATCCATTCCCTCAGTGCAGATTTTTAATTTGCTAGGTGATAATTCTTGGAATCTCTGGATATTGTATGAATTTAATATCTTAAACTGTTAAACATTGAAGAACCCAAAACAATTATTTAACTGACCTCTAATTGGGAGTGGGGAGAGATTCTTATTTCCCTTGTCAACTTTGTTCTACTGTAGTGTAGAGTCTGAGGTTGCACTCACCATCATCCTATCTGATGATGTTTGGGAGGGGGAATCTCATTAATGTACAATGTTTTAAGAAGTTCAATTTAGTTTAACAATCCGACGTACATTTTCCTATAATTCTGTATAATTGTTTTTACAGCTGACTTTCCATTTCAGAACCTCTGTTATAGTGATTTCTGCATTTATGTTATAAAAAATGATGAATCTAAATCACATAAAAATATGTTTTTCTTTGCAGTTCTCTCAAAGAACACTTTTCACCACCTGATAGCAATTTACAAGACAATAAGACTGCTATCCTCAAGTCATTTTCTCTATGCAATGATGATGGCCATCGCTGGAAGAACTCAGGTGACTAGAAGAAAGAAAGATATTATCAGTTTAATACTTCATTGTGAACTACTGCAACCAGGTTTGTGTTGATTTATTTAAAGGTATGTTGTCCCTTGACAAAAACAAACAAAAAACAAACAAACAAACAAACCATAGCAATGTATTGGGGGAAAAAATGCTCTTGACCTAAATCCAATCTGATTTGAACTAGGATAGCCCAAATAATCAAAAAAACTCACACAAGTGTTAAGTTGCCAAATTCAAGTGATTCATAGGACTAATTCTATTAGCAATGATATTAACAATGGAATTTAATAAGAACATATCTAATTTTATTCTTGTGAAGCCACTCAACCACTGGAAATGCTGCTGGTATAATGAATAACCTTTACTATCTACATCTAAAATGTTGGTTTGGTTTTGTATTATCATCATTATTATTGGCTTTGGATGTTACTTTATAATTATATTCCCGTCGAAAACTTGACTATAGCCAGATTGTTGTTAGTTTGATAAGGAAAGAAGGAATGAAGAGAAGAAAGAAGAATGAAGAAAGAAGAGAAGATGATTAGATTATCATATGGATTTTATAATGTTTAGTAATTTTTGGTGATTTATACTTTGATATTTGTCGTAATGTTCATTTTATGTATATTTGGAATATTCATGGGAAACAGTATTTATTTGATATCTGGAATAAAATAAATCTAGTTGGGAAAAAAATAAAATGTTGGTTTGGTTTTGTTGGTTTTGAGGATCGTTTTTTATATGAGAGACAATTTTTCTGTTATTAAAGTATACTTCTAGAAAAAGAGTAATGTAACAAGTAATAAATAATATATGGTTTTAAATGTAACAAGTGCTAGCATATTCCTTTTTTACAAATGTTCCAGGCTCTTAAAATTATTAAGTAGAGATTATTTATACAAAACTAAAGAAACAACTGCAGACAAGTCAGGGAGTGTATTTAATTTGGCCCAAACAGTGACAATACGTTCTATCCAAATCCAATGAAATTGCACTATGACAGGTTCTTTCTTAAGCTTCTTGTGCTCAGGGTTTCCTTGGACTTGCCAGGAAATTTTCAGATTATAGCCAAGGTCCTGAAATGCTCAAAGTATCATAAAACATCCAGGTTTGTTATGGACAGAAACCCAAGGGGGATGCTCCATTTCTTTGGTATTTTGAAGATTTGAGGTGTTCGATGTGGGTGGGAATACAATGTACTGACACTTTTCAGTGCTCTAATACTCCAATAGCCTTAATTTTATATTTCTCAGAATACCCTGTTTAGATGATTTGGGGATGGGATTATTCTAGTTTGGAAAACAATTTTTATTTTTACATCTATTTATTTATTTTGTAAATTTCCTCAAGCCACTTGTCCCCAAATCACTAAAATCTGTACTTCATTTTGCAACAAGTGAGATGAGAAATTAGGAAGGAGAATTTAGTCCACTTCTAGGCCAGAGTTTTCAGATATGGACATCATCTTCCTTCACATTTTATCTCTTAAAAAGCAGCATCAAGATTTCCATTTAATGTTTCTACAGTTTTTGGCTCATTCTGCAAGGAATATACAACTGTCCTTGGATGTAATGCCTTCTTAAATATTTGGTGAATCTGTCTATGGCACCTTTTTATTTTACTAAACTGAAATGAGAGACAAGCCTCCATCCTGAGGTCCTGTGTTACTTTAACAAACTATGTGGATTCTAAAATATGGCTTGATCTCCTAGGAAGAAGGTTCAGTTTTATATGAAAGACCCATATAATTTATTTTGCCCATGTTACCACTATATAAATAGGAGTGGGCAACTTGTGGTTCTCCACATCTTCTTAAATTCCCATTCTTGTCTGTCCCAGCTAGGATTATGTGTGTTACGTTATAACAACATCTGAAAGGCCACATTTGCCACTCATGATATAGATGATCACAAATGCTGTGGAATGGTGCTCTTACCTTGGTTATATTTTCCTCCTCTTTGCTGTTATTTTTAATTCTTTGTTTATTATGAGACAAAAAAAATGCAATTGAACAAGAAATAAACAGGGCAAATAAGTATAAAAATTTCATTGCCATGAGAAATATAGACCAAAAATTCTCCTCAAAAAGGTGATCTAAAATCAACAAGAGTTCATATAGACAGTCCAACTGTCAATGCTAGGAGAACCTGTCCATTTGTTGCCATATGTTACTGTAGCAATCCACACTCCATTATATTCCTGATTAATAAAATTAGTGGATGGAAAGTATTTTCATCTAAACACATTAGTGTCGCATGATTCTTTTGACTCAGCCTAATTTGTGGGGTCAGTTTCTAGGTCAGGTTACGTGAAAAAGGAATTGCCTGGCCATTGTTTGTAGACCCTTATATTTATAATGACCCCCCTCCCCTGCCAGTCCCACTGGTGAAATCAGTCCTTGTTTCTTTAAATTGAGCCGGCATGATATGGAAAAATTCTTGGCCATTCAGTCTTTTCCATTGACAGAGCTCATTAATTCTTGATTCTGCTGTGTCAGGATGATGCTTTCAATTTTCATACATACTACTCACTTTTTTCTCTTCTTTCTGATTCAGATGAAATCACAAAACCAAACACAGAAGAATTACCTTTTGCCACCTTTTTGCATAATGAATGACAATCGTGTTGTTGGAATCAACATTTATAATAGCAACAACTTTGGTCCTTGAAATTAGCTTTGGTGCCATTCTGCATCTCAAGGGAAATATCTGAAGGCTTGAATGAATCTTGAGATTTGGAGAACTATAAGAATTATTTAGAGGGAAATCAGAGCAACTGAATGAGTTTCAGACTTGCTCAGTGGGCATCAAATGCTGATTAGTTGTCATCAGCTGAAGGGTGGGATGTGAAACTTGAAGTGAAATGGGGTTGCTGAAAACTGAACTTGAGCAGTCCATGATGAACATTTTATAGCAGGTTGGTCCAATAAGCAGGATCAGGCCTTTCTTCCAGGAAATTAATGAGTTGGTTGGTGTAGCAGGGGTGATCCTGTGCGGTGAGTGGAAGGAACATCTAATCCACTAACATATTTCAATTTGTATGGCATTGAATAACTGCCATAAGATAATAGCTAACATCCTGGAATCACTTCCTCAAGCCTTCATCCATTATATAATTTAAAACGGGGTATCTTTTCTTCTAGTAAAAGGTTTTTCTGGTTTCCTTCTCCCTGCTCCCTCCCCAATCAGTTCAAATCCCACCCAACTCAACAACTTGCTTCACCAAAAGAAGCTATTTCAAAATATACAATGCTGGGAAGGGCTCATAAAATCTAGTTTTGAAAAAGAAAGCAAAAGAATTTTCTATTATGTTTCCTCATGATAAATGGCTATATAATTATTAGGCAGTGGGTTTCTGGAAAGATTGTTTCCATTGTGATGAAAGTGGTTGACATCCTGAATTCCATTCACATATGCCTAATCCTTTCAGACTGCACCTGCATTATCATCAAAGAAAACTCTGTGTTTCAGAGAACTGAAAGCTTCAGGTAAAAAGCCTTAGTTTGGCAGAAAATTCAGTATGAAGCACTTTTGGATCACTTCCCAGATCTGCTGTATTTCTTTCATGCTACATAGTGACATCAGCATTTTATACTTCAATAATTATTCTAAGGAGAAATTAATTCTCAAAGCAAGGTAAACAATGGTTTTATTAAAATGGCAACTAGGTGGAAGGAGTCAAATAAATAGTCCTCAGTCCCCTCATACTCTCCATAATGGATCGGATCTCAAACACAACAATGACACTGGCCTTTTTTTTCCTCCACAAAAGGGTTTCATGGAAGGTTAAAATGGGGGAAATGATGATGTTTTTCAAATTTTGACCAGAAATTCTAAAATTCTACACAAGATTGATGAATTTCAGGAACTGACATCTGATCTTCACCAAGCCTGCTCTTGACTGTTTGCCTTTCAGTCATTAGCTAAGAACAAAGAAAACAACAACATTGAGAAAACTTGGAAAAAAACAACAATTTTCTTGGTCAGTCACAGTCAATGAAGAATATAAAATGAAGTCTGGGCAATGTTTGGTCATGGATGAGTTGATAAGTTTCCAAAGGCATGATTACTAAGGCCTAGAAAGGAGGACTGGATTAAAGTTGGAATACAACTGTGAATGCATCACAGAGGGGTGTAATCCTGGGATGGAATAAAATACTATAGCATGATTCAAGACAGGCATGGGAACAATATAGCCCTCCAAATATTGTTGGACTGCAGTTCTCAGAATTTGTCACCATCGTCTGTGTTTGCTATGGCCACAGCCAAAGTTGCAGTCTCACAATATCTGGAAAGCAGAATGATTTCCAGCCCTGATATAAGAAGCAGGGAACTAGGCAGGGAAAAGCCAGGGTGATTCCATGTTGCTCAGTCTCCCCAAAAAGAAAGTGGACAGTGTATCAAATGTGTGTACTTTCAATTAGCCATATTATGGAACTGAACCAATGAACACAGATCTCTCATAGTCTGCCTGGTTATAGTCACAAACGCTTAGGGTAAAAAATCAAGTCAATAATTCTACAAGCACTTTATCATGTTATTGCTTGTATGAAAACATTCTCACAGATCTGCTGTCATAGGTCATTTATTTTCATCTACTAGGGCAATACATGATAAGAATGGTACTAGTGAGACAACCAAAGAATGGTAATATTAACAGGCAAACCAGCATAGAGTAGCTGGTTTTGATTCCAAGAAAACAGAATGATGTTAACAAATATGGATTCACTCTCAACGACATATGTAATTGATGATAATCACTTTACGCATCTGCCTTGTGTAGAGATACTTTGTTATCCGCAAGTCCAGCTTTGTGTCCCCAAGCCCACTGTCTAAAGTATCATGGCTGGTGATGCAGAAAAGGGCATTCATTGTGGAAGACGTCACGATGCCTATATTATCTCTTTTCCTTGATCCTCTCATTCTGCCCAATACAGCTACTAAATAACTTTAATAAAATTTACTAGAATTTTGAAAATATATTTTTTATGGATTCACATTGTTTTAATATTTTTCATTAGCCATTGTAGAAGCTTTTAGTGAAAAGGTGGGGTAATGTCAATAAAGAGATCCTGCATGGTATAGTGGTTTGAGCATTGGAATACGTCCCTGGAGATCAGGGTTAAGTTCCCTATTCAGCCATGCAAACCTACTGAGTGACCATGGGTGCATCACACACTCTCAGCCCCAAAATGTTGAGGAATTGAGAGATTTTTAGTTATAAGTCTCCCAATCAGCAGAGTATTTTGTAATACACAGAAAGAAGTTGAATAAATTTCCAGTCACCCTTTATCATTTCCACCCCAGACACACTTAATCTAGCTTAAAATAAACACAAACAGTTAGGTTAAAAGTAGGTAAAAGGATTTACTCACATTATCTTGTGCATAGTTTACACAGGTTCACATTCTTGAAGAAAGGTAAGATAAAAATAAAAGCTCACATGCTTACAAGAAAGCATGCTCACTGAAGAATCGAAGAGCACACGCTTGCAAGGAAGCCAAAGGACAAAAGAGAAGAGGAAGAGAACATGCAAACGGAAGTGGGTGTTGACCAAACAACAGGAAGGTTTCTCTAGGCAGTCCCATCTATGCCTACAATAAACATGCAAACTAACTAGCCAGTTAATTAAGCATGCAAAGGTTACCACTCCCAACACAAAACCCCATGATAGGTTTGCCTTAGGTTCACCATAAAGTCGGAAATGACTTGAAGGCACACAACAACAACATCAAGGTAAACAAAGAAAATGAATCAAGTAAATGTGTTTCTTTACAAAAGCCATGGTTCAGTAAAACAGTTTACAAATGTACACAAATGAATAAGCACAGGGGAGGATTCTAACAACAGTATGCCTGCCATGTATCATATTATGTGTTTCTTGCTGTATGCAGGTAACTTGGTTGGGAGCTCTTGTTCAAGAAAAGAAAGTCAAACGCTCAGCTTCTTGAGTGCATCTCTGGATCACAGCCAAATCTACACAGATTAACTGTCAAATAACAGGTAAATGTTTGCAAAATAAATGGTACTTAGGGAAAACCGGAAAAAAAAAAACAGGGCAATACAGCATGTAATCAGTGGGCCATCAACAAGGGGAAATGTTGAGGAGTCTGATTACTAGCTGACTCAGAACTGGAATGTTGCTGCTTCTAAAATCACTGTCACAAGGCAGCTGCAAATACATGGATCCTTGGGACCATATCCTGAGTGCCATAGACATTTTGCAGAAAGCACTCATGCACATTTTACATTACTCTAAGTCCTGCATGATATGCTGTCAGGTTGAAGAGAACAGAAATGATAAGATGTATCACTGGACTTTCAGCTGGAGAATACCCAGGAGGGAAGTATAGAGAGTAAAGACAGCCAGAGCAATGGGAGACTCTACACATGCATCTTTTCTTTTAGATTGGTTTAGCTAACACATGTAAAACAGCCCTGAGATAGCTTGGTGGAAGGAGCAGTTAACTGATCTTTGTCTCCAACTTATAAATCATATAACACCAAACATCCTGAAAATGTGAACACTTAATCTAGTGATGCCTGAAACCACAGGAAAAATGACAAAAACAACAATGGGTCACTAGGACCTTCTGGACAGAGCAAATAGGCAAGAAGTAAAAAATATCAGTTTGTGAATTTTCACACTTTAGTCTTCTCCAGGGTTCAGAAAATGTATTATTTGGACTCAGCTTCTAGAATTCTGGGGAATGTAGTCCAAAAAGTAGCCTTTCAAACTCTGCATGAACTGAATCTTCACTGACTATTGCCAAGTGCTTCATGATGATCCTTTTCATTGTTTAATTTGTAACAGCCAAAATTCTGCAGAACAGGCGTGTTTAGAATTTGATGAAATTCCAGTTTATAGAATTTGTGGTCTTATGTATAGAGTGGTAGGTAGGTAAGTAGATAGGATATTGCAAGTCTGCTTTGTAAAGCGAACAAATTGCTGCATATGATTCTGACTGTGATTGTTTCAAAAGTGGCAGTTCTGTTTCATGAAAATGCCTACGTTGTACATGATCCTATCTTGTAAATGTCCTTATATTTTGGTGGAAGTTCAGCTTCTAGATCACAAAGAAGTGTTTGAACAGACCTGTCGTCCCCACTGAAAGGAACAGGAGAGATGACCATTTCTTCACTGTACTATTATAGTGCTATTACTCCATTTTCAACATCCTGTGGAATTCAGGGGTTTGTGGTTTACTGAGGCCCAAGAGGTCTCTGGCTGAGAATTCTCAATGCCCCTCCCTAAACTACAAACCCCAGGATTCCGTAGGATGTTGCAAGTGGAATAATAGCACTATAACAGTGTAGTGTGGAAATGGCAATATATAAAGAGAGGGAGGGAGGTAAGGATTCATATAGCTGGACTGGAGAGCTTATGAATACAATTCCACAATACATTCATGCACAAAATTACATAATAATAATTAAATGAATGTCATTATATCATGTTTGACCCCAAACATAGAAACTGAAGAATGTTTATTGAGTGAACAAGAATGACACAGAAGTTTAGATTTCATCTACACCTATGTCACTAACTAAAACAAGAAGGTGCATATGCAAGGATGTAGCTACCACTTGGGAGGAGGTGACACAAAAGGGGGGATTGCCCCCCCCATGAAATTTTTCTTCAGTCTCCAAATCTCTAGCATTGCAGTAACCAAAAATTTCTGTTGCTTATTCTGTTCTTATTCTTATTTTAGGGGAGGGAAAATGCCCTTATTTTCTCCCCTTACAGATAAATGAGATATGTTGTTTAGTTATGGTACACTGTGCCTCAATAAACAGAAATAAACACATACACACAGAAATAAACACTTACACACACACACGTATGTGTGTGTATGTGTAACCTGCATAGTTCTCATTGATACTGCAATGAAAATAGAGTGTGATAAAAAATGTGAGTGCTCATTCACTAAATGGTTATTGGGTCATAACAAAAATATCCTTGTGCTATCCATTTAAAACACACTTTGTCCCAGTACAAACAGGGCATTGAGCTTAATACCCTAATTTATTTAGGTGTGGTCCAACCATCTCATGGAGTAATCTGCTTCAAAGTTCATTTGTTCAAAAATGGTCAACTAAAGGTCATTGACAAAATGTCCTTGGAAATTTGTTGGTTTGTTTGTATATGGTGCTTGTGTACTACTGCTCAAGCCATGTGATCCCCAAGGTCATATACAATGATAAAAACATTCTAAAATTAAATACATGACCAAAAAAACCCCAAACATCCTAAAGTGGAAATATGACAACATTCTGACCACTACATTTTGTACTAGCTGTAGCTTCTGAGCACTTTTCATGAACATTCCCATGTAGAGTGCATCAGAATAGTGTAATGTACTGTAAGCTGAATTCTTGTTTTTTCTTAATATGGTCCTTTCTTATGTTGAATTTGTGTACATTTCTTTATACAGAAAAAATGACCCTACTTGTTTTATGTTGAATGCAGGAGAGCATTGAGTGCAACTGAGGGTACATACTGCACAGGAAGAGGAGAAAATCTGCAATTGACCTTGAACATGTAGATGGTATAATTAGGTCCTGTAAATGCAGTGAATGCAGTGATAGGGTTGGCATCTGGATCTGGCATAGCATCTGGTTCCCATCTCTGTAATGCAATCTATTTTCACTAGTAATAGGGGGTACAGAAAATCTACATGGTACACAGAGTTCTAATACCTTGTCTCAGCTTCCTTGATCTTCAACATTTGCCACCTAAAGCTCCTTCCTTACGTTGTCCAACAGGAAGACTATCCCTAATAACTTCCTTACAAACCACCTAGGATTTTTTGTGTGTGCCAAGCTCAGTTTGTGATCCACTAGCTTGAATGCTATTACCAAGGGGAGCTAATAAGGTTCTCAACAGAACTCCTGTTTCCTTTTGTTGCTTGCTTGGTGGTACAGGAATTACAGTGGTGTTGTTAAGCTCCTGGCAGACTACATGAAAAGAAGTAGCTGAGAAAATGGGTGCATTAGCCTTTCTTAGACTGAATATCCTAGCCCAACTACATTACAGAGTGAAAAATCAGCAGCATACTCATGGAGGGAATAAATTGTTTGTTTAAATGATGTCTGAAAAATCAGTACATCCTGCAAAGATTATTTTGGGAAAACAAAAACATGGCTTGCATTTCAGATACTAGGAAAAACTGAAAGCAAATAACCAAGTCACCTTAAAATCTACCATTTAAAAATGTAATAGAAAGAGAATAAATTTAGCACATTTAAAATATCCTTTGGAGTTATGCTCCAAAAGAGGCTTTCCTGTAAGATGTTAAGCATATCTTTTTACTGTTTAGACTAGAAATAACTTCAGACAGGCCTATTTCTGGATATATCAGAACTCTATTTCTGACTCCTGACAGAAGCAGGAAGCAAAGCAGCATTTAAAAATTAAAAACAGCAGGGGCCAAAAATTTCCAGGCACCTCATTTTAATTCTTTAAAAAAAGAGAAAGAGAGAGAGAGATCACATTTTCATTTTCAATAAAGCATGTGAATCACAGCACTCAAAGAAGGGCAGCTGTCACCTTTGCTTAGGGACCATTTGTGCTTGGCTTCACAATGAGAGAAGACAAGGACCATTTCTGCACAGGGCAAGGAAATCGCCCTGTGCAGGTACTTACCAGACTTCTTGGCTCCACGCTTGGGTCCAGGTTGGTGAGGAGCAGTGTGTGGCCACCGCTCCACACTGCTCCGGGGATGAAAATGGCGGCTTCCGGTTGGTTTAGGCTCTCCACCAACTGCTGAAGCTCGCCAGCCTAAAGCCCGCCCCCGGCAGATCGCAGGCACGCACTGGTGCGAGCCTGCAAATCTACACCAAAGCGTGGGCACAGAGTGGCGCGCTCCATCCTTTTGAAATACCTGTTCTTTCAAAAGCACACTGGACGACCACTTCGTGTAGTTCCGGAGCAGGCTGAGGTGCGGAACTACACTAATTAAGTTGGACCCAGTCCGCTCCCAGGTGCAGACGCCCTCCCTGGAGGATACTCTGCACCGTTTCTTTAAGCCCATGTGGAAATGGCCAAGGACAGAGCTACAGTCTGGAGTGGAACAGTATTTCTTGAGCACCCTTCATAGAGAAGAAAATCCCACCCAACTGTCCCACACCTTACTGGTTTTGCTACATTGTTGGAAACAGAAAGCAGGCTGTAATGAAATGCCCATACTGCAAAAGCAGATGAGCCCTGTCATATTGTACCACGGCAAGGTTCATGTGTATTTGTTCTTTTACATTGAGCAGAGATTGGTTTATCTAAGAAAAAAACAAGGTGGAACAGACTGTGATCTTCAGTACTGGCCTTAACTGGTCTCAAGCGTACTGGCTCTTAGAATGGTGTGATGATTGGGATGGGTTAAAATGGGGGAAGGGGGCAACCAAGCCCACGGATCTAATCAGGCCTGTTGATGATTGGAACTCAGTTGGAGAGACTGTTGGGATACTTTTCTCACAAGACTCTCTTCCATAGGCTATGGAAGGGAAAGGAATTCTCACTGTTATCTCCCACCAGTGACTATGGAAAGGCAAATGTCAGTTAAACTTTGACCTGAGGATTCAGGTGCCTTCCAATACTGATTAAGAATGCTTTGTTTCTCCTTCCTTTCTCCTTTTCTTTGTCATGGACAAAGAAAAAGGAATGCGAGTGGTCTACTTGTTGCTTCTTTCATCGACTCAGAATATCCGAGTGTAGGGTAACACACCTGGTCATCATCCAGTTGATGGCATGGTGAGAGGAAATTTGGTCCTCTTCCACCAAAAGACCCAAGTTTAAAGGCTGCATCCTTTCCAACAATGAATGGCCAAGGACAGCAAATATCAAGTTGAATCATCTTGTTTCACAGTGCTTGTCATGACACACCAAGTGGGCTGGATGCTTCAACATCAAGTTACTGCCTTCTTAATTGGAAACATTTTGGAAAGTAGTTATTCAGTGATGTTTTGGCTTGTTTGTTTACTCATGTTGATATATTCATCTTCCTTGTGTTTCCCTTGTCCCACTGCTGAGAGGAAAGACGTACGATGGAAAAAAAGGCTAGCCATGAAGTTGGAATATTCATACCTGTTGTGTGTGTGTGTGTGTGTGTATGTCTTACAGAAATAATAAAAAGGATATTTGAATTCTGACACAATCAGGGGGAAAAATAATTCCTTTTTTGATTTTTTAACTGTAGAGGCTTGAGACTCTGTTGATTACAAGATTTTATATTCTACTGGAAATCCATGAGGTGTTATCTCCTTCTGCATTGGTCTATCTGCTAACAAATTCTTTTGGACTCCAACAGAAAAGATGCAAGTAGAAGAAACAAATTTCCCTCATCCCTTCTACTCTAACTGCTGATGTTAGAACAGAAAAACTGGAAATTGAAATTTAATATGTTGATTAATATTGCATGTCATGGCAAAGTTACAGTTATCTGACTAAGTTTGTTCTAATCTGAAAAAAACAACAACAAAAAGGCAAAAACAAAAACTGAAACTCCTGAAGGGGAAGACAAGCAAACATCAGATTCTCCAGCATTTTTTTTAATTAAAAATTACTATTTTAAAAAATTATATGCCTGGAAGTCAAAGTTAGTAATACATACTGTATGTCTGTAACAGGTTTCTCCAAGTGATCAATGGCAATGTAGATAGGAGATATATAATAAGTGTAGTTGTAATACACACACACACACACACACACACCAGGGAAGGAGGGCTGGGCAAAAAAGGGGAGAAAAAAGCATGCTATTGCAAACAAATTCAAATAACATCTAACTGACTCCTTGCCACTGCAACTCCATGACTCTAGAATACCAGCTTTGTCTGATGGTGTGACTTGATATAAAATTAGTCAGGCAAGAATAAGTAGTCCACAACTGCATGCTTACTTTCCTTTATAGGTGTGGTTAAAGGGCCAAAGGTTGGTTCTCACCCTTTATTCATCATGCTAAAAATCTCTGGGAGAATATACGCATCTTAATCAAATTCCAGATAAATCAGGTTTCACAGTACAGAGAATGTCTGGCTGTTCAGAGCCCTTATGACAAGAAGCACTGGGAACCCACTGTAAGAGCAATAAACTAAATATATTATCTCCTATTAAAGGTAGAGGGCTATAACCCCCAAGACACATCCTTCTTTTGCATCCTGCATCTACCACCCAGTGTGACAAAATGAAATTTCATCCATGTTACTTATGCCTTTTGCACCTAAGATAGAGACTGGACACCATGTTACGGGTTAGGTAGAATGGCCACAACCTTAATACAACAAATATCAGTCAGATACATTCACATATACTTCTCCATAGAGCATAGTGTGGAGGGAAAGGTGGTAGCAGGTTCCATGGTTTCCATGGTTCGAACAGGGCGTTAAGCAACAGATATATGGTAGTCATCTGGCAATACTCGCAGAATTTTCTGATTCATGGGGTGAAGCTCTCTATAGATGCCCAAACTACAAGTTAGCCTCCTCATTCACTAACTATCCACTGGATCCAGGGCTTCTCTCCTCACAGTTTAAATCATGCCCATTGTCCCTTTTCCCCTTTCATGTCACCAGTTGTGACAAAACTGAGAAATTAATCTGTCCATGGTTAACAAAGCTAAGGTGATTAGTCCTTGCATAAGTCCCACATGAAGTGGGGGAAACCTCAGAGAAGGTGGGAAAAAAATGTTGCAAGGATGTGTAAAAATTCTTTCCCAGTCCCTGAAGGCAACCAGTTGCAGCATGGAGATTCACAAGAAAGCATGATGGTATCAAGCGTGGATCATGCAGCAGAAAATGGCTGTCCCCTATAACTGCCTGGGAATCCCAAGTAATCTTGTGAGATTTGAAGTCCTACAAAACTTCTCATGAGATATGGTACACAATTTTTGCCAGATCTCCCACCAAAGTGCCCAGACCTATGCTGAGCACCTGCTTGGCTAAGCTTGGCAGCAACAATGCAGGGCATTAAGCAACAAGTGTCTGGTAGGCATCTGGCATTGCTTGCTACATGTGCCAATCCATGGGATTAGGAGAGGCACTCTGCAAACATCCAAATTTCAGGTTAGCCTCCCCATTCACCAACTGTCCAACAGCTCCCAAAATTCTGTCTTCTCAATTTAAATCATGCCCAATGTCCCTTGTCCCTTTTCATACTCAACACAGGAAGGGGCCAGACTAGCTTGGCACTCCCTCTCCCATGAGTCCTGTAAATTCTGGGGCAGCTGCTCGGTGAAGCCTGGCAGTGATGGTGCTTGCTCTGTGCCTTGATTCAGCATGCCCTCTCAAAGGCATAGTGGATAAGCTTTCACCTTACTTTTGTATTAGGAATAAAAAAGGAAATGATTCAATAAGAGGGCAAAGGACAGGAATATTCTTCCTCTGGGCAGCATGAAAATTTCTTTCTCATTTTTATCACTTCACTGTGTTTTTTGTTACCCGTTTGCCATCTTGCTGGTAGCACACCTTCCAACTCTCCAGATTTGACAGAGGCCGTCCCAATCAACCCTCTATTCTCCCAGTTTTCCATCTGTTTTCAAAATGCCCAAGTTTCTCTTCCATCCCTTACTTTCTTCCTTGGTCTTTCTCTTTCTTCTATCAGTGCAAACTGAATTCAAAGTGGAAAAGTAGTTTGTACTCAATGGACTCAATGGACCCTGTGGGGGTAAAGGAGAGGAAGATGTAGAATTTTGCTTTTACCTGTAGATTTAAGCAAAAGCAAACTGTTGCACCTTCTGTGTGTTTGCTTGTGTGTTCTTCCCCACTAAAAAAAAAATTAAAAAAAATTGTCATCTTTACCACATCCTGATGTTATTTGGCCTTGTATGTCCCACTTTTCATCCGTGAAATGCTGGAGAGTATATGGAAGGCACAAAAAGGACTATAGAACAGTCAGTGCTCTTGCAAAAAGGAAGGCAGGCAGATAGAAAGATAGACAGGCTGAAGAGTTATACAGCAGCAAAGACCAAGCGAGTAGAAGCTGTTGGAAGGCTAGAGCCAGCCAGCTCTGATTCAGTGTTCTTAAAGGTTTAGACATTTTCCCACCCTCTTTGAAGGATAGAAACTTCCAGGCTAAGAAAAGAGGTCAGAACCCAGGAGGACCTGATCCTGATGAAGCTTATTACAATCAACCATATTGTGATATGTGACACCTAATACATGGTTTGGCTGGTATATATTGCACTCAAATGCCTGGTATAACAAGACATACAGCCATTTTCAGCTGGCTTTTACAAAGGCCTACATCTTCGCTGAGTCCCAGTACTTGGAAAAGGCAGAATATAAATAAGTCATCATCATCTTGAGACAAATTCTACAGCTTTTTGTATCTGATGACTCAAAGAATTGATGTAAACATATTTCTAATGAAACTTACTGCCTTATCACACTACATGTTATAGTACTATTATTCCACTTTCAACATCCTGTGGAATCCTGGGGTTTGCAGTTTAGGGAGGGGCCTTTAGAATTCTCAGCCAGAGAGCTCTTTGGCCTCAGTAAACTACAAAGCCCAGAATTCCACAGGATGCTGAAAGTGGAATAATAGCACTGTAACAGTGTAGTGTGGGAAAAGCCTTAGATTGAACCCATCCATGCTGTACCTCTATAAAAACAGCAGCCCCAAACTGATCATCCTCTTAGAGGAAGAACTCTCTTTCACCTTTTTCACTTTGAGCCATGTAACAGCCATATTCCTGCTTTCTCTTCTTTTCTGGTTCTGTCTCTTTTTTACCATCCTAACTCTCCAAACAGCCAACTTATCTCAAACAATCTGTTATTTCAGGGGTAGCCAGTGGATCCACTGCTGGGGTGGGGTAAATACACTTTCTGTTTTACTTCTGCTCCTTTGGCAGCTGCTCCAAGTTTTACAGGAATCATTTCATTCAGACATTAGACATCAGCAGACTTCCCAAGCAACTAGGAGTGTGGCAAGTGGAGGAACCATAAAGTCAAATGTGGATTTACCTCCCTGCATAGTAAAAGATACACTGGCCTTTTTTGGGTTATGTTTTGACAAATCTTCCATTTTTTACTTACATAAATTAATTTTTGAAATTTCACAATTTTTCCATTTTGTTTATGAAGACATTTATAAATTTGAATAGGTATTTATGTGTCTGCGCATTCAAGTTGCCTGTCTGCTTATGGTGAAAAATGAATTTTATAGGGTTTTCTTAGGCAAGGAATATTCACAGATGGTTTTGCCAGTTGTTACTTGGTCTCTCATTTAATTATTAACCAGGGATAACCCTGCTTAATTTCCCAGATCAGACAGGATCTGGTACCTTTAAAGTATTTAGACCCATGTCTACTTATACAAAGGTACTTATATAAAGGAAAAATATCACCTGATTACATTGGTTAAATTATATACATACATTTATTTAACATCTTGAGGAGAATTGTATTGTATCTGCCTGCCATGTATCTGTTAATGACAAAAGGGATATTGAAAACTGAGATAGGAGAACGGTACTGACTTGGTATCCCACTTTTCAGTTGATTTTAAAATATCTCAGTTTCTTTTTCCTCCTCCTACTTTCCCCCTTTGTCCTTAGCTCACTTCAATAGCTGCTAATTCAGCTCAGCAGTGGGAAGAAGAAAGGAAAAGGTGGATTGTTGCCCTTCCCAGCAGGCTCAGACAAAAGCAAATTGCTGCAACCTTTCCCAGCTTGTGTTTTTCCTCCCAAATACTTTTGCAATCTTGACCATACAGTGATGTTGCTTGGCTACATGTCTCCCCTTTCTCTTCTGTGAAATTTTGGAGGGTATAACGGAGTGCAGGTGGAAACTGTGATGCAGAACCACATAGCTGACTACCTAGGGAGCCAACCTGAGATTTCTGGGAGTTTATAACTCAAAGCTTGGATGGGCAACATTGTCAGTTTTACATTCTCTCACACTTGATGTTTTTCAAATCTTAATTTCTTTCTACCTGTTCATGAAGAAAAAATTGAAAATTTGCTAAATACCTCTCTGTCCCTAGTTTTGGTTCTTTGCCTCTAAACTGTTTCAGCTGTCCTGATATTAGCTAGTTTTAATACCTTCCTAATACTCCCTAATACTTCCTTCTTTGTTTTTCCTATGACACTTAAATGCAGCTGCATATCTTGTATTCTTCCCCAGCATTTCTATGTTCTATTAATGTGACCCAGTTATTGCCAGTTCTATCTGAATATTGTCCACATGCTTATTCTGTCATTGATTGTAAGAAACAACATGGTCAAATAGCCAAACAATTTAGGGGCTGCTGTCTCTCTCCTCCTTCTTCCCTTTTCCCTTTGGAGAGACTCTAGATGAAATAATCCAGTGTATGTTATTCGATTATTTGTGGTTGTAATTATATAGGTATAGACATGTAGTAAAAACTCCCGCTCATCATATTCTACTATAGATGTGCTTCATCTGTGGCACATCTTAAAAAGATGCCAAATCAAGATAGCCTGAGGGAAACTCATTTCCCTTGAACCCAGGCTGCCAACAGCTATGTCTGGTATGTCTGGTTCCTAGTCATAGTTGTCCCAAACTAGAGAAGAATATTTGATTCCCTTCAGTCTAAATGAAACGCAGGTCTATAGATTATTGGATTGGAAACAAAGTTGACTAAGCAGAGTGAGTGTTATACACAATTAATGCAGAATGCACAGAGTCCTACTGTATGGTAATAGCTTTACCTGTAACACATTACTTATTTTTGGTTAGCAAGGACATGATGAGATTTCTTGTGCTTTAATTTCAACACATTATGTCTTTTGACATAATTAGTCATGGCATTTCAAAAATGCTATTTTTAAAAGGTAATTTAGGGCATTTGGGGGCTTTTTTTTTTTTTTGCAAAAATGTTGTCAACGCTTTTTTTTAAAAAAAGAGTGAAAATTATAATGTGTCACCTCCCAAACTGTGGCTATCTTTAGCATGTTTTATGATTAACTCATAATACATTAGTCATTTTCACTACTGCAGATTAGTAAATGCAGGTAGAAGGATACAAACTTAATCCGGTTTTGGATTGAGTGAATCCTTTTTCACAGTTAGAATTGTTTTCATGCATACATGTCTCTGGATGCATCAAAACTAGATTATTCAGTGGTCAGTGGCGCTCAGTCTATGAGATTTATGATACCTAATAGTAGTAATACTATTAATTTGGAAGCATTTATGTTCCATCCATATATGTGTGCATGTGTATATGTTCACACACATATACATGCAACCAATGGTTTGCATCAATATAAAACTTCTGACTCTTGAGTTTGATCTGTACAATGTCTGTGGCATATGTGCAAATCAACATTCTGTTTGCAGACATATAAGTCATAAATGTGCTATGTGAGAATGTATCAGGAACACCTGATGTTTTTAGCACATTCTCCTGGGATCTGGAAATGCTTGGTTTGAGTTCCAAGGTTTCTTTTCCTCTTTCTGTGCTCCATCTTTCATTAAATCTGCAGAGATTTGTAATAGATTTGCTGATATTTAGCAGCAGCTCAATATTGTTTTATAGCCAGAATAATTCCTATGTTCTTTGCACATTTACTGGCTGGTTAGATTCTTGACAACTCTTTTATGTATTTGTATTCCTAAAAAACAGCAATCAATCCAATAAAAAAATAAACAAATATATTATTTGTATATGTTAAAGGCCGTGTATTTGTTATAGAACAAGGTTATCTGATCCATAACTTGAAATTAACTAGATAATCAACTAATAAGGATATAAATTCAGCATTATTGTCATGATGTTACCCAACTTGCCAAATTCCTCATTAACACTGAAGCTTAAACTATGCTTTAGTAAATTAGGTTGTTACTGTTCATTACAGTAAGTTTCTATCCCTCTATAAAGTTCATTAAAACAGCAAGGCTTGCTGCATTAGAAGGAAAAAAGTATTAGGAATGGAGGAAATGCATCATATGGCTATGTTGTCAAGCAGGCATGAAAGAAATGAAAAAGCTTTCTAGACTTTCATGTCAGAGCACCAGAAGAAGCAACTATTAAAAAGTAGAAAGAAAATGGAAAAGTGAGTCTTGGAGTGGAAGATTCATTTGCAGATCAAGGCTGTCCAGCAGCTAGGTCCTTTCAAAATGCCACTGAGTGCACACTCTGACTATCTTTAGCAACTTTTCCTCTGGATGGGCTTCTATTGTATGCATAATGCACATTCTTATATAATATTATTTGGGCCACGCTGCTAAACATCACTTCATAATCTTATTATTCTTTCCACAATCTTATGCACTTAGATTATTAAAGAAATTTTTTCCTCCGCTTTTCCATTCCATCCCTTTTTGTTTGTCTACTTCCCTGTCCACCACTTCCATTTTGCTTTTGATTCCTATTTCTTCTTTGTACCTGTGATGTTCTGAACATGCTCAGATGATCTAAAAACAATTATCCATCCTTCATTCACTGACTGATCTTTGTAGTTGATTACCTATTGCTGTACTTCTAGTGGATTAGTGTCTTAAGTACATCTTTCCTCACTAACCTTTAACAAATAAGGTGCTAGAAGAGTAAGGATGGGAAAAATTATTCAAAAATTTTGAAAAAATGATTGAAATCATGTTTTGGAATATCAGGAAAACCTGAAGGGAAGAGTCCTGAACTGACAGAAATCTTTTCATTTCAGGATTTATTCTGCAAAACTTTTACATGTGGTTGTTTTGCACAGAAAACAACAATATTTTTTTCTGTGTAGAAAAAGACTGTTTCTGTTGAAAAACCCGCCAGGGGCATTCCCATCAATAGGAAAAACATCACAGCCAACACGAGGCAGCAGGCTAACAGTCTTTATTGCGGGCAATAGATCAAGTAGCAGACTATTAAGTTACAGCGCAGCGAGCCATCTCCTCGTCCAGAGCAGAAAGGAAAGGAAACAAGAAAAAGGCACAGCCTGTTCAAAAGCCGTGTTTTTAAGTATACATATTCAATAACAAGGCGTTCCCTTAACCATAACAATGTTGCGGCTACAGGCAGCAGAAGACCTTGAATACGTTTAGGTTTCACATGGGAAGCATTCACAGAAAGCTAGACTAAACAACTACAAGCAGCTTTGCGTTCTCACCCTCTAGTGGTGGGAAAATATGAAGCCAGGAGTAACAACAGGTCCCATCATGCTTCTCAACCTGTGACACTCCCCTACTCCTTGCGAAATATTTTCAGCTACCTTGCTTTGGAGACTCCATCAACCCCAGTTTGCTAACGTGCTGACTAAATGCATTAGCAGGAAGTGGCTTGGTAAACACATCAGCCACGTTTTCTTCTGAAGACACATAGGTAAGGGACACTTTTCCTTCTTGTACATATTGTTTCACATTGTGAAATTTGATGTCAATGTGTTTTGATCGAGAAGACACCCGGTCAGACACTGCCATTTGAATGCAGGCTTGTGAATCACAACACATTTGTATTGGTAATGGCACAGACACATGCAGGTCTTGTAGCAACTGCAAGAACCAAACCAACTCAGTACAGAGCGCAGATAGGCTCACAAACTCTGCCTCTGCAGTTGATAAAGCAAGACAAGACTGTTTTTTAGCCTTCCAGTCGATTGCTACACCACTGTATTTGACAAGAAAACCAGTTGTGCTTTTGCGGTCCACAGTATCCTCAGCGAAATCACTGTCTGATGAACAGACAAGGTTTGGCATCTGATCAGGACAAATGCTTAGGCAATAATCAAGGGAACCTTTTTGGTACCTGAGTACCCTTTTCACACCCTGCCAATGATACTGGGTTGGCTTAGCACACGCTCTGCCCAGAATGTTGACACTTAAAGCAATATCAGGCCGGCTAGTACCAGCTAAGTACAAAAGGCTCCCAATGACAGACTGATATAGGTGTATATCAGGAAATAATTCCTCACAGGTATTTTTCAAAAAACCTGGCACCATTGGAGTTTGTACCGGTTTGCAGTCAGACATTTGACACAATTCTAACAATTTTACAATCTTTTGTTTCTGACACAGCAGAATACCTTTTTCAGTTCTCTGTACTTCAATTCCAAGAAAGCTCTGTACTGGGCCTAGGTTTTTCACCTGAAACCTTTTTCCCAGCTCTTTCTCAAACACTTGCACTTGTTTTTGTGTAGCACTGACCAAGCATAGATCATCCACATATGCAAGGAGAATTTCCAAACTCTCCCCTTTCCCTCGAACATATACACAGGGATCAGCAAGGCAAGGATCTTGCAAGAACCCGCGTGCCACTAGGCGCGCTTTATATTTCACATGCCCATCAGCAGTGGGTTTCAACTTGTAGACCCATTTGCTGTCAATTGGCTTCACACCCTTGGGCAAATTACAAAGAGAATACACATCATGCTGAATAATGGAATTCATTTCACTCTGCATTGCATCCCACCAGGGTTCTGCCTGTTGCTCAGGCATTTTCACAACATCAGCAAAGCACTGAGGCTCACAGTTTACAGCGCACACACGAACTGCGAGAGACTCAGGGGAAAAACGTTTAGGTGGAATGCCTTTCGTTTTTCTTTGAGACCGTCTGGGGATGGGACGATCCTGCAAAGGTTCGTCCCTGTCCTCAGCACTGCGAGACCTTTTCACTGAGCCCTCGCGTTCTCTCTCCCCTGTGCAAGACCTTCGCACATCACTTACAGCTCTTCTCCTCCACGCGCCTCTCTCCTCTTCTGTTTCAACCCTTGAGGAACTGGGAGCGGAGGCTGGGAGTGGAGCAGAGACTGAAGGCTGCAGTGGCTGAGAAGCTGGTAGACCAGCCACAGGGAGAAAAACTTCAGACGCTGCCTGAACACGCGACCAATTAGCGTGTTCCTCAAAAGAGGCATTCCTAGACACCACACAGGAATTGCCACCAGCGTAAAAACGATACCCCTTGCAGTTGGGCTCATAGCCAACAAAACGCATACGCTGGGCCTTAGGCTCCCCCTTCCTTCTTTGCCCCTTGGGGATGTGCACCCAAGCAAAACTCCCAAAGACTCTCAGATGTGCAATGGAAGGTTGTTTACCAAACAAACACTCATAGGGAGTAGTATTAACCACAGAACTCCACAGCCTGTTGTGTATGTAACAGGCAGTCAGAATTGCCTCACCCCAAAAACTCAGAGGCAGATCTGCATCAAGCAGCAAACTATGCATTCGAGTCTGCAGAACTCCTGCATTCTGCTCAGCCACTCCATTCTGATGAGGAGAATAGCCGGCAGTCGCCCTGTGCACTATACCCTGTTTTTTGATCCATTGTTGCAAGTTCTCCGACAGGAATTCCATTCCTCTGTCGGTTTGAAGCTTTTGCAGGGAATAACCAAATTGCCTTTCAACCAAGGAACACCAGTTCTTGAGAACTTGACACACATCAGACTTTTGTTTCAACAAATAGCAGAAAATGAACCTGCTAAAATCGTCTACGAGAATGACGAAATATCTAGCTCCCCTAGGGAAGGTTTACTCATAGGACCCACAATATCACAGTGTACCAACTGAAATGGGGCGGTTGGTACACGAAAACTAACTCTCGGTGCTGGGAGTTGTTTAGATTTAGCTTGCTTGCAAATAGCACAGTCAAGAAAGACATTACAAGGCTTCAAAGTACACCCTTTACAACAACCAGCAAGCCTCTTTAACACAGGAAAGCTTGCATGCGCTGCGCGCCGGTGGAGGAGATGAAGGCACTCATCATGTTGTGGGACGTTGCCATACACATTACACACAGTGTGTCGTGGCTCAAGAAAGAACAGCCTCCCTTCTCGTGTAGCCACAGCACATACCACCCCATCTTTGAGGATTTTACCTTGCTTCCCATAGAACTCAACCTTGAACCCTGACTCTGTTAGTTGCCCCACAGAAAGCAAACAGAAATCAAGAGAGGGAACAAACAAAACATTTTTCAAACCCATGTCAAGGGCAGGGACAAAAGCTACACCTTCGCCACAAACTTTAGCCTTTGTCCCATCAGCTAATGTCACAGAGGAAACACTGGCAGAATCCAAACAGTCAAATAAATCTTCAGAATTGACCAGGTGCTGGGAACAGCCGCTGTCTAGAAGCCAAACGGAATCACCTGCGTCCTCAGAGCCTGGCACAGTGTCCGAAACAGCATCTCCCACGGCAACAGCAACTCTCAGCCGTCCTCTGGCCCGACCTCCTCTACCTCCTCTGCCACGGCCCCTGGCACCGGCGCCTGTGAAGCTTTGCTCCCCTTGCTTCAGGAGCGGGCAATCACGCTTCAGATGAGAAGCAGACCCACAGTGAAAGCACCTTCGCACAGCGTGGGCTCTCACCAGCCCCTCCTGCCTCGCCTCAGCAGCCGGAGAACTTTTTCTCCCAGCACAGGCCTCTGCAGCTGGAGCCGGCTGTGTGGGAGTCTCTGCATTCCTTGCGCGCTTTTCCTCTTCTTCCAGCAGACGAGCAGAAACCAAAGGAACGGTTAACTCCCTCTCTGGCATGGATTGAAGAGAGGACACCACCAGATTCCAGGAACTATCAAGAGAATTCAAGATGCAAAATACCTTGTCACTTTCAGGCAACACTTTGCCTCTCTCCCGAAGTGACGAAAACAGCTCCAACATCTCAGCCAAATGCTGCCTCACCGGGACACCGGGGGCCAGTTTCATCCCATATAAACGGGCGCACAGGGCGTACTTGGCGGCTGCTGATTAACTCAAAAACAACTCCCGCAGCCTCGCCCAGGCCTCATGAGGGGTGGCAAGATCCCTGATATGCGTGAGCTGGTCATCCTCCACAGCCAGAAAGAGGACAGACATGGCACGCCTCGTTGCCGCTGCTATCTCCGCAGCCGTCCCCTGCAGAGTCGGGGGAGCTGTGAAAGCACCCCACAGCCCCTCAGCTTGCAAATACTTTTCCATGCGAGCTGACCATGCCAAGTAATTAGTTGCATTTAGCTTAACGAGAGGCAGGCCCCCAGGCACCACATGAGCCATCGTAAAAACACCTCAAAAAACACCTCTCAAAACCATCCTCTGCTACCATGTTGAAAAACCCGCCAGGGGCATTCCCATCAATAGGAAAAACATCACAGCCAACACGAGGCAGCAGGCTAACAGTCTTTATTGCGGGCAATAGATCAAGTAGCAGACTATTAAGTTACAGCGCAGCGAGCCATCTCCTCGTCCAGAGCAGAAAGGAAAGGAAACAAGAAAAAGGCACAGCCTGTTCAAAAGCCGTGTTTTTAAGTATACATATTCAATAACAAGGCGTTCCCTTAACCATAACAATGTTGCGGCTACAGGCAGCAGAAGACCTTGAATACGTTTAGGTTTCACATGGGAAGCATTCACAGAAAGCTAGACTAAACAACTACAAGCAGCTTTGCGTTCTCACCCTCTAGTGGTGGGAAAATATGAAGCCAGGAGTAACAACAGGTCCCATCATGCTTCTCAACCTGTGACAGTTTCTTGTGCAGAAACTATAAATTTTGTACATAATATATTCTGATTGCAAATGGGCTTTGAAAACTTGGTGGATTTTGACATCTTTCTCGTTTCAGGAAGAAAATTGCTAAAATTACTTGATATTTCCTTTGAGAAAAAAAATGGTGCTGAATTGCATCCTCATAAAGAGTGAATGAAAACTATATGTTGAAGAAGAAGGTGGAAAGAAAAGAAAGATGAACATTGGCATCAGCCTTGTAAGAAGTTGTCAGATGACAATCCACCACATCTGTTAGCCCATATATGTCAAGAAATGTTAACACAGGAGAGACAGAAGGAGACTGTGAAATCTGCAATGATTTTGTGGGCACAGAATATTGGGCATTCAATTCAATTAGATGAATGGGAACAGAGCTGGAAAAGGACACAAAAATTTACAATGGCTCAGAATCTCAAAGAGAACTATCTTAAAATGTTTCATAGATGGTACATGACACAAGACAAGTTAAAAAAGATTTACAACACAGGTATGGGAACGTGTTGGAAATGTCAGAAAGAGGTGGGAACAATATTTCATATGTGGTGGTCATGTCCCAAGGCAAAGAAATATTGGAGTGAAATACATAAAAAGATGTGTGAAATACTGAAGGCTCAATTTGTAAAAAACCTTGAATTTTATTTGTTAAACATGACAAATGTTCTTGAGAATACTAACATTAAGAGGCATTGGAGATTAATATTGTACATGATAATGACAGCTCGAATTGAATTTGCCAAATTGAGGAAGTCTCAGCAAATACCCACACTTGAACAATGGTGGGGGACATTTATTGAGAATAGAAATGCGGATATTGTTTCACAAAGATTAAAGGGGAAATCGGATGATCAGATTAAAGCAGAATGGCAAATTGTAATGGGTAATTGCTGGGAACTGCCAAGTGAAAATGTCTGAATTATGGTTGAAATTAAAGAGGAATAACTGTAACATAACAGGAGTTGATGAGAGAAATGCAAGATCAAGCACGGAAGATGAACATAGAATTGTGAGGCATAATTTTTTATATGTGAGTAGATATCTAGAAAATGAAAACTAGATCAGAGTGGAAGAACAAAACATTACATGTAAAAGTACAATCTGAGATGATGTTTTTTTATTTACAAAACTTAATAAAATTATTTAAAAAAAATGTTGTCAGATGAGATTCCATGATTTTGTACAGTGTTTCCTAACTTGATAGCTACCAGAAGTATTCTATTCCTTCCATTCCCAAATAACAGTCATATTATGCGCTTTGTAATATGTGCATGGGGAAAATGTAGATGGAGGTAAAACAAGTATGCTGATGGTAATTAATCAGTTTTCCAATTTTTGTCATTTAACATTATTGGATTAATTTTCAAATCTAAGCACCAGGATGATGTAATGATTTGAGCATTGGACTACAATCCTGGAGATCAGGGTTTAATTCCCTGCTCAGCCATAGAAACCCACTTTGTGACCCTGGGCACATCATACTCTCTTAGCCCCAGAAAATAATGTAATAGGCTTACCTTAGGGTTGCCATAAGTCAGGAAAAAACTTGAAGGCACACAATAAGGAATAAGGGATGCTATACTACATTGCGATCTGCTTTAATTATTTCAGCCTTTGATTGTTGATGTGAATTATGGAAAGATGTCTTATCAGAAAAGAACAGTCTAAATCTCCATGTATGTTAAGCTGGTAAAAAGGTGGTAAGTGAGTATACCCCATGGACATTCATTTGAACAAGAAACAGACTTGACTCATAGCTAGTTTCTTTGAATGGACAACGTACAGATTAATAAACAAATACATTGGGTGGCACTGAAATAGCTATTGACATTTCACAGTGCACAAAAGGAGGATAAAACTTGCCAAAGTGAAGGACAAATAAGCCTGATCCAGGAATTCATCTTAATATTCAGGGTCTGTTTACTAACCCCAAAATTTTGCCCAGATTTTCAATAATTTATCATGAAAACGTTGTGCAGCAGGCTGTCTTGTTTGGATCAGCTAATACATAAATATAATCTTTACAAGATTATGTAGCTGCTGGAGTGCAACATTAGCTAATCAGCTGATACTTTTAAAGGGGGGGGAAGGCATACAAACCTCCTGTGGATGTTGTAAATGCTCTAAAGGATATGATTTTAAAGATTATTTATAATTTCCTTGAATATTAAGATGAACTTTATGCAGTGGGATGGGGGACATTTGATCAGTCCCAATGAGTAGATTAAATATTGACTCTCTGACCTTGCAAAATTGGTCCAGGATCATGAAAATTGATACACTCCTGAGCTATTACAATAATGTGAAGAGCATTAGACCAAGGAAGTATATATTAGAGTCCAGCTTTTTCCAAATCTAAGTTGATAGGAGCAAAACTGAAGTCCAAAGATCTTCCCCACTGTTTTACTCAAAAATAAGTTAGGAGCCTCCAATCTGCATGAGGATCTTACTGTGAAACTACAGATATGTTAACATGTATGTTCACTATGATAACCAGGAGGATGGACCCCTTATTAGGCAGATGAGTTAAATCCTCTCTATTTGCTATCCCTGGTTCCAATCCCCTACACACACACACACACACACACACACACACACACACACCCCTATGTTAGATTAAATAGAACAAAAAGCCAGCAACATATTTTAACTTATGACTGTTTTGGCCCTTATACATCAGTTGACTTTAACTAGGCCTGGAGAAGAAAAGGAGGAAAGAGATAATGCGTCATGTGTAGGTGTAGATTAGCCCTGTTCTGCTCTCCCACTCTAGTAATAAACTGACCAAACAGACCCAATCAATAGGCTATTTCTGTTGCCATTTTCCTTCCTCAGAAGCTTCAGAGATGACTGCCCTCTCTACGAACATTTACTTCTGTGCATTCAGTTTTTGCTGCTGCTGGAAGAATAATTCAGGAAATTACCTATATTTTGATAGACAGTCAAACATGCATCTTTCCCTCTCCCTCTCTTAAGCACTGGACCATGTTATTCCAGCCACAAAGTCGTGCTTTCTGTGGGTAACCAGTGTGGGTTCAGCATCATCCTTGAAGATGATTAATCTGCAGGTCCTCTATAACTGGCTGCACTCAGACAACATGAAAACACCTTGCACACAGAAAAAACTTCTGTCACTCTGCCAATGGTGAGTACCTCAGCTGGCAGAGAATTATTGTAGGAACAGTTGCGGTCATCTCTTTTCCAGCAGTATAGAGTTCCATCATGTCCTATCACTCTTCATCAGTGTTCTCTGGGTTTGGTGCCCTTCAGATGTATTGGATACAACTCTCATTATGCCCAGACAACATGGCTACTAGAGGGCTATAAGCTAAGGAAGGCTGTTGTGGACCTTCATTTGGGTGCAAAAAATTCAAATCCAATTTTAATTTTTGCTTTGATTTAGCAGCACATGAAAATGATTTTGAAAAAGAGGAGCTACATATTGGTTTATTGTACTGAACATGAAAGTTTTTTCCTTTGTTTTCATGAAGGTGAGGGCTGAAAGACCCATCAAAAGCCAGTGGGAAGTGGATAAAAAGTTCCTCAGCTGAGTTTATGAAAGCAACAGTTAACATTAATGTTCAGAATCCTGTTGGACAGTTATGAGTGCATAACACACTTGTGACTATTTTGTATTCATAATCCCTATATAATCCCTAGTTTGCATGATAGGTTTGGGGGTAAGTAGAGACCAAGAATATCCCCCAGTCTCCATTTACCAGGAAGCGGCCATAGAAATTAATGGGGGTCTGTTCCCCTGTTTGTTAGGAAGCAAGTGGCATGCACAATCTCTTGCATGAGAAGCAATTGTGACAGGTGTCCTGCTTCTGCCTATTGCACCAGAGATCACTCACAGGAGGGGTGGGATTGCCAGTCAGCCACTTCTCAATTAGCAGGAGAACAGACTTTCACTGCTCATAACATTGATCTCAACTGCTTCCTGATATGTGAGATTGGGAGGATCAGGACAGGATTCACTGCATGGCACTGTAACTGTAGTGCTTACAGATATGCAAATTCCCAACAGGATTCTGACCACAGAGATGATATAATACACAGCAGGGTCTGAATGTGCAACCTTGAATATTTTGTTGGATTGCTGAAATTCTCATTACCCATACTCGGGCCATTTTCGCACAAGTCTGTTACAGCGCTATGATTCCACTTTCAACATCCTATGGAATCCTGGGGTTTGCAGTTTAAGGAGGGGCTGGCCGGCCCCTCCCTAAACTGCAAACCCCAGGATTCCATAGGATGTGAAAGTGGAATCATAACGCTGTAACAGTCTTGTGCAAAAATGGCTCCAGAATAGCAGATGGTGAGGAGTCATTGGAATTGCTAACATCATCTGGAAGGCCCCATCCCTTTATTACTGTGATTGTTAAACTTAAAAATTATAAGTCTACAATAGTGCAAGTGTTTACTTTTTGGTCTTGATCTAGCAATAAATCTTGAAATCTGGACATCTGAAATTTGTTATGCAGATTAAGGAGACCCCGCACCTGCAGTTATTTTGCTTTTTAAAAGGGATAATTAAACTGAATTAAAATTTGTCTGTTACTTAAAGATTTGGTTCAATTCTTGCAGACAGCTCTGGGTGAGGCACCAAAGAACCAGGCTGGGTAAATGGCTGGTCTTTGCCACTGCTGCAGCAACATGGGTCCTGGTGCTTGCTGAATAGGTATATGCATGTGTATGTATGTGCTGCCACATACATACACATGTATCTATGGGAAGAAAGAATGAAAATTTTTGTTCTCTAACAGGAAAGCAGGGAGATAGAAAGGGTGCATGAGAGGCAGCAGTGGAGGCAGATAAAAGAAACAACAACAACAAAAAGTAGTGGAAGATCCAGTTTCCATATTTATTGCCCAGTTTTGTCTTGCTTAAATTCTTCCTAGGTCATGGGACGGCTATTTGTGCTATTAGTTGGCCTGGACTCCCAGATTTTATTATATTATTTTCATACCACTTTAATTGCAATGGTTCCATGCTAAGAAAGATTGGGATTTTTAGTTAGGTGATCTGCTAAGACATTATCAAGGGATCTTGAGAAGACATCAATTGAGCATTAACTCTTTTTAATTCTGTAGTGAAGACAACACTATAGTTTAGAAGAGTGAAGTAGAGTACTAGCAGAAAATATTAATACCTTGCCAAACTACAAATCCAGGATTCCTTGGATGCCTCTATGAGAAAATGGTGTGAAAGTAGTAACAGTTTAGGGAAGATACACCTTCTGGTCAGTTGGTATATTGTACTAATGTAACACAACTACAAGCTGTCTGCATGCTTTCACCTTTTTATGTGAAGAAAAGAAAATGAAACTGTCCAGGCCAAACTTCCTAGAGCTCCATAGCTCTGAGGACCATTCCCACCTCCTTGAAAACATAGCACAGCACAGGAGAAATAATATATTGGTATCTTCTCTCCCAAAGCCAATGACTACTGAAAACAAGCACAACAAGGAAGACTGAGTGAAGGACAACAGAAAGAACAGGGGAACAGTAAAGCTAGAGTTCTTGTATGCCTTCAAGTCATTTCTTAGATATCATGACCCTCAGGCAACCCTATCATGGGCTTTTCTTGGAAAGATTCAGATTTGCTTGCTTTTATCTGTCTCTGAGGATGAGAGGGCTTGACTTACCTAAGGTCATCCTCCACTGGATTTCCATGGCTGAGTGGGGATTCAAAAGCTGGTTGCCAGGGTTGTACTCCAATGCTCAAACCACTATCTCATTTGCGCACACACATACACAGACCCACTAAATGATTTCTAATTCAGGAAAAGCTGGCAATGGTAGAATGAGTATTCAAATCAAGAAATAGTGTTATGGTAGAGTAGTGAGTTTGAACTAAAGAATACTAAGGACATTTCCACATGATGGGGCTGTGCTGCTTCTGGGACAGGATGGCAATGGTCAGTAGGTTGTGCTTCCACTGGCCTGCTGCCATCCTGTCACCAACTGTCACACTAGTGCAGTTTCTGCAAAACAGAAACAATCGTTTTGCGCCTGTGATCGCAAGGTGCTCCCATCGCTTCCAGCTGTGCAGAACTCATGGAAGCATAATAGCAACAATATATTCCATAGCACAGCAATGGAAATTGCCTGACTGCAATGTAGAAGGAAGAGATGGCACCATTGCGCTCCCTACCGCATGGAGCGAGTAGGTGCGGTGGGGAGTGTTGCTGACTTGCTCCATTCTGGACCCGAGATTGCAGTGCAATGATGCAGAAGAGTATAGTCATGCGGAAAAGTTCTAAATAAGTTAACAAGTAAAGGTGGGTAGTTTCTTGAAACTGCTCTTGAACATAATGGATGGGGCTGCATATCATGTAAGACTCACAGTTCCTCTATTAAAACATGTTTGCCTAAGAGAGTGAGCAGAATATTTCCAGTTCACTGGTGCAATAGCCTCCTACAGCTGGGAGAGAAGAAAAAAAGACCTGGTATGAGTAGCCCCTTGGGCTACTTTGCTCCCAATGAAGCATAATTAGCATAATAAAAAATGTGGAAGGAATAGATACCCTTTATGAAGTGCATTTGTGAGGAAAAGGATATAAAACAGACAGCTCAGGATTCTGTTCTTACCAAGGTTGGGGGACACCCATATAAAGAGGAACAAGTAGTATTTTCCTCTTTGTGTGATGTTTTTAGAGCTATTGCTCTAGGATCTGGATCTAAGGATTAAGACTTCATATTGATTTTTGTTATTGTTGTCATTTGTCATCATGTTGACTCTGATGTATGGCAACCCTGGGAATAAGAGACATTCAAGGGCCTCATTCATCAACAACCTTGTTCAGGTTTTGGAAGCTGAGGGTTGAGGCTTCCATTATTCAGTAAAATCATGAGTAACAGAGTCTTCCTCTCTTTCTATTACCTTCAACTTGACTGAACATTATTGTCTTTTCCAGTGAGTAATGTCATCTCATGATATGTCCATGGTACAATAACTTCATTTTAATCCTGCTTTTTCCAGGCTAGATTTGCTCACCAATTTGCTTTGTATCTCATCCAGTACTATTTGTACTTCTTCATATATCTTCCAATAAATTTATGACACACTCAACTTTAGCCTCCTGCTTTTCTTTCCAAAATCATAATATGTCAACTCTCTTCTGTAGATCCACATGTTTCCCATTTTATAGTGACTTCAGTAATTATTGCTTTCTTGGAAGGTCACAAGTGTGCCAGCATGATTTCAGTAAGTGCATGGAGGAAGTGTGTCCTTGATTATTAGCAGTAAAAGTGAACTTCACTAAATTGATTGATTGACTGATTGATACCCCAGCTTTCTCTGAGCACAGAACCTAAAACAGTTTAAAATAAAGTGCAGCTAAAATCTTATTACTCAAAAGTTTTTTTTTAAAAAATAGCTCAACGTTAAAACAATTCAAAACACAGTTCATACATAACAAAAGAGATAAAAGCAGCACACACTACATTAAAATGCCCTTCTGCCTCATGGGTTAAGAATCAAAGCCCACATAAATGGAAAGGTCTTTGATTGCTGATGGAAAGAAGCCAAAGCAGGGAGGCCAACTGAACTTCTCAGTGGAGGGTGTTGTACAGTCAGGGAGAAGATGCTGAGAAGCCCAGTGATGCTCATTTGCCTGTGATGGTAGTAGAACTGACAGAAAGCCCTCCACTGAAAATCTTAAAACGTGGGTAGCCTTGCATACAGAGATAACAAGAAATGGAGAGGAAAGCAAAAGCTGAAATCCATCATGTGATGGTCAAATTCCTGGCTTACTTGGGTATCTTTTCCAGTTTAATAGTCTGACATGATCTAACACCTACAGAATGCAGCATAAGCAAAATGATTTTGCAAGGGAAAGTCCAAGGAGATTGTCTGATTAAACAGAACTTTCTTCCCCCTTTCCCGTTTCCATTAATCAAATTATTAAAGCATTGTCTGCTACTGGCTGAGTAGGTAGATGAATTATAAAGACAACCAGGGAGGGTTTCAGAGTTAGATATATTCTGTGTTGTATTGCAATTCCAAATAAATCATGTATAGTCCACAGCATGGCAAGAACAAGCAATACTAGCATAAATTTCAGGCATAACAGACCAGAAAAACCATTGTTCAAGAAGCGCTGTACGCCTCTGATAAATATAATGAAACTGAACACAAAAATCGGTAGGCATCTATGTGATAATTGAAAATATCAATATATAGATATATTTTTTAAAAAACTATGGGCAATCTTTGCCTGTAAATATGTGAATAAGTACGGGTATTCATCTTGCTGCATACTTAATGATTACAGATTCCTCATTTCTTAAACTATTTGATCAAGATGTCTATGCATTATGTTTTTAATGATGTGCTTCATGTTCAGCTACATTCCAGTTCCAGCACAGAACCATGTGGTCAGAGAATCTAAAACATTAGCCTATTGCTGTAAACTTTTTTTTTAAAGTGCCTCTATATAACTTTAGCACTATTGCACTATTTCTACAAGCTGTTATGATACTATGGCATGCCTTTGACTTCACTAGGAGTTGGGCTGGACTCAAAGTAAATGTATCTGCATGACAACTCAGTACTCAAAGCACTTTTGTGTACATTGGGATATCACCTAATGTTTCACTGCATATGTGAAGCTTACAATATGGCAAGGAGCAAGCAACAGAAGCAAGAATGTTCTCATCATGGAATAGTTTGAGTTAGCAACTTGCATGCTTATGATCATGACAGTTTGCATATTACTTTATTGAAGTTAATGATACTAGATATATTCATGGTAGCTTCCTGTTTGTGCCGTTTCTTCCCTCTTCTTCATGTATTTGATTCTGGACACACAAGTAAAGTACTTTTATATATTTTAGATGAAAAACTAAGCTTGCTTATTTTCTGTGCTAAACCTTGTATATGTATGGGTGGGTGTGAGACTGTTCATCTACAGCTTATGCCTCGTCAGTTTCATTACTCTGCTTGAGAGATCCAGTTCTATCTCTCATATTTCTCAACAGGAATAGAAGAAAAAAAATACTAGAATCAAATTTGGAGATGGCTTCATCTCCCACATCCTAGCAATTAAAAAACAAAACAGAACATGAAAACGTTTCTCATGTAACTGGTGACTTTCTTACCCAAACACAGTAAAGGAGATTTTCTTGGTAAAGAGTTTTTAGTACCCTAAATAAAATGAAGGGAGAAATTGATGCTTTGGTTAAATTATGTACATTATTTTACACAGAGTGTTAAGGTGAAAGTAAGAACACACAGTTACTTAGATATTCAGATATTTTCTAGACCTTTACGAGAATAACCCCTCCCTCATCTAACTGTCTCTCCCTTTCAGCAGCTTGAATGTGCTTAGGAAGTCAATCAAAAGCACAGGATCTGGAATTTAAGAAATAATCAATCTGTTCTTTTCCATTTCTCCTGTCAATTATAACATTTTAGAGCCTAGTCATGCCTTGAAGCATGACCTAGACATCAAAGGATAGATTTTCAGTGAGAGTATGTGGGATACTATGCCATGATTCCCATTAACAATAATAAGAGCTGCTCATCTAATTCCCCATTCACCACACTGCAAATTTTCCTCTTCAGAGTCATGAAAGCCATGAAACTTACCATGAGAGTGAAACTCTCGTAATAGACTACTTAACTAGATTTTGATACCTGGAGAGAAAAGGAAAATGAAAATTTCAGGGACTGTATTTTACAGGTACTGCACCACACTGCAAAGCAGACTGTGTGAGAATAATGTTAGAAATAAAGTTAGAAGCAGCAGTTTGGGGAAATGAGAACATTTAAAAAGGGACTAAAAGAAGAGGTTGTCCACAACCCTTGCCCTATAGCAAGGAAGCAAAAGAAACATTTACGAACTGAGTGACAATTTGGTTGTTCTTGGGCTACCTTGGCTTTGTGTGTTCTCTAAAGTCACTCTTGGAAAAACAGATATGAGATAATCATTTAAGAAAAATGACACAGGATGTCTCGTGTCCCGCTTTAGATGTACTGAGTAAAATAGTAGAATGTAGAGACAGTATGCCCAAATATAGCATGGTTATCTATATATGATAAGGTTAATTGCACCCAGGATATGAAGGACTTAATTACAAATTTACTAACTGCAGCGAGGTTAATTATATCAAGAAAATGGAAAATTCAAGGAGATCTTCAAGTAGAGGATTGGTATAAAGAAGTATGACAAATTGCGATTAATGACAAGTTAATATGTGGAATTAAGGTTAAAAAAGGAATAATGAAAGGGAGTGATTTTGACGCAATATGGAAGATATTTGTGGAAAGGTGTTAGCAAAAGAGGAAGGTGTACTCCTCCACAAGAAGAGTTACAATTATGGAAGGTGGAATAATATGAGGTGTAATAGGCTTTGGAGATGGAGTACACTTAGTTATAGTGATAGGTTTAATTTAGGGTTGAATAGGTGAAAAAAAAAATAGTATAATAAGTAGGGTAATAAGAGTAATTAGGTAATGATAGTTATGGTTTAGGATAAAAATAGGAATGAAATTATGAATATTATATTTTGAAAAGGATAGAAATAAGAATGACTAATATTATATTTTGAAAATGTTAATTATGGGTATAATTAATAAGAACTGGTATAATGAGAATAGGATTTAGATAGATATAATCAAAAATATATAACCAGTGTGATATATAAGACATTTGTATAAGTAATATTATGTGTAAGAAATTTGGAGAGAAATAGAAATGTAAGCATTTTCTTTTCCTTTCCCTTCACTTTTATGTTTGTTATGTTATTTTTTTCTTTTTTTTCACAATAAAAAAAAATAAATGTAGGGGCAGAGGAATATTGCCTCAGTTAACCAAGTAGATATGTTCCTAGACATCACCTCTTTAACACAAGCTTTGGTACCGGAGGTAGAAATAACAAGGAAACGATAAAGGAAGTTTCCTCCATTAAAAAACAGAAATGCAGCTCATATTTCAGCAAATTCTTTATTCAGAACTAACATTGTACACACATGTGAAATGAAACAACCAGGTCAGGTAAACATTTCAAATCTTCTAGAGACCACTCGAAAACTTCCTCCAAAATGTATCTATTTTTCTTTCACTAGCCTCCACTTTTCTTAGGATTTCCATTTGAGTAGCAAAACTTATGGATCTATGCTTTTTCCATATGCAAGGGTATCTGGTGAGATGAACTAATCTGCTTTCTCCTTTCCTTTCTGTTGTGCTTTTCACACCTGCTCAGTAAGTGATTCTGGAGGCAACCGTTTACCATGCCTGTTGCAGGGAGGCACACACAGCCACAGTAGGGTCACCTAGAGGAGAATCTCATTCTTTTCCTAGGCCAAACTTTATTGCTTTGTTTTTGCAGGTATGCTGCTGCAGTTCAACACTGAAAGTCTATCTTTCTTCAGCCCTCCTTCACCATTCCCCCAGTGCCAACGTTGTAGAACAAAAGCAAAGAAACAGCTGTCAGCTTGACTGAACACAAGAAAAGGGGAACTGGGCTGGATTCACTTTTATGTGAATAAAAAGGAGCTTGTTTATCAGAGGCTATGGCTATTTCCACACTACACTGTTATAGTGCTATCATTCCACTTTCAACATCCTGTTGAATTCTGGGGTTTGTAGTTTAGAGAGGGGCATTTAGAATTCTCAGCCAGAGAGCTCTTTGCCCTTAGTAAACTACAAACCCCAGAATTCCACAAGATTTTGAAAATGGAATAATAGCGCTAATAAAAGTATAGTGCAGAAATGGCCTATGTTAACTGAGATATGCCTGTACTCTTCATTTCCTCTTTCCTAGTTTATTCCTAGTACCACACCACCACCTCTTATCCCAGAAGAAAAGCAGAAAGCAGCTGGAAAACGATGTAACATTTTATTTGAAATGATAACATTGATCTTTTCAAAATCTTCTTTAAATTGTTTATATTTCTGACAACCCTATGGAGGGTAGTCATTAATTTTTTCCCATTTGAAACAAGGAAATGAGGCAGAAAGGAAATAATTTGCCACAGGCTATCTGAGAAAGGAATAGGTGAGCAAGAATTGGAAGAATTGAGGCAGGTCTGATGGCACTACACTACAACATTCTCCACCCATCACATTTTGCACCAACAAATGTTGGGTTAAAAAATGCCAGCAAACATTCTGGTACCAGATATCATGTGTTGATTTTAAAGTAGGATAAAAATGCAGTTAAGAGCACCATAACACAAAAAAAGAGCTGAATGAAAGCTTACCTAGTCCAGTATTCTGTGGTCACATGGTGTCCCACCAAATATTCATAATATACTATTTCTCAAACAACCAAGGGTGTAACTATGGGCAAGAAGGCAAAAGGAGGACATTGTCTTCTCAAACAATGACAACTCCAATGTCATTTTCCTTCAGTCTTCAAATTTCAAGCATGTCTGAGAATGATCAAGTCAATATTGTTCACACCTAGAATTCTTATATTTGCTGTGTTCCCCTTGTAACTTTGCCTACCCCTTTACTTTGGATGCCTAAACTGTATTTCTAAATGATTAATAAAGTATTTAAGTCACTACAATACTAAAATTTTGTAAATTGAAAACAAATTTCATGGAAAAGGGCAGAATTCTTGTTTGTGGGGGAATGAAGGTGTTACCCTGTTTACTGGGGGTCCCACGAGGGACTCCAAACGTGCTCAAATATTAAGTGGGGAAAATTAGCTCAGAGCACAAGTTAGCAAAACGAGAGGCAGGGCAGTGCAGTGGAATCTTTAAACCCTATGTCTGTGGGGTCAGGCCAAGTCAAGAAGCACACCAGAGCTGAAATAATAACTGTGATTTTATTAAATACAGGCAAACAGTGTATGCAACACGCTTGCGCAAGTAACTATAGAAAATAAAGGCATTAGCAGTATAGAGGATTTTTGAGAGGGATTGTTGAATTGGGTGATGCTACACCTGTCCGAAGCCTGGGGTAGATCACAGCGGAGATCCGTAATTGCGCAGTCTCAGACAGAGACTGAGGGAAAACTTGGCAGACGAAGCGGCAGCAAGGCAGGATGGAAGTTCAGAGCGATCCGAGGAAGGTCTCTGAATTGGGGTTTTTTATAGGGAAAATATGACCGTAGGCTACTGTACTTTGGGAGAGAACAATGAGGTCTGGGTGGGAGACAATGTCTCCGAAAGGTCAGAATTTAGCATGATTGAGTTAGTTCCGAATCGACAACGGAATGGCCAGTATGCAGATGCAGTGTGCTTGACAGTTGAGCGTCTAGCTCGTCAAGTTGCCTGCTCGGGGCAGGAGGCTCTTTGTATTAGCGTGCACCTTTAATGAGGTGTTTGTCTAGGGAGGTCTCCTAAAGCAAAGAACTGGCTGAGTCTGACCTGCCTGGGTGGAGAAAGGAATGTTCAGCAGTTAGTGGTCATGCCTAGCTCTGTGCTTGTTCAGGGGCCTCACAAACACTTGGCTGAGGGTGGCAAAATGGGGCCGAATTGGGATATCAAAACGATATCTAATATCTACCAAAGTAAGGCCAGTACACGGTAATAACAAAGGAGGCACAATGTGTAGCCCAAGCTTGTCAGAGTAGTATAAGGAAAGCTAAAGCTCAAAATAAGCTAAGGCTGACTAGGCAAGCAAGGATCAACAAATAGGGTATTTTTCAAATATGTCTGAAGCAAGAGAATGATGAAGGAAATGGTGGGACTGCTTCTCAGCATGGGTGGTAAAATGGTAACAGTTCACAATGAAAAGGCAGAATTATTCAATACCTTCCATGCATCAACAGAGACCTTGGCAAGGAATCTGGAGAGCAGAGTGATGAGTTAGTCAGAAATCACCTTGTTAACCTAAAGGAAGGATGCTGATATACCTGCAGAACCACTTGCCATCACTTTTATTGCCTCAAGGTTCTGTCCTGGGGCTGACAGTCTTCAGTATTTCTTTATCAATTATTTAGATAAGGGGGTAGAGAGAATCCTTATTTAATTTACAGATGATATGAAACTAGGAGGATAGTTAAAACACTGGAAGATAGAAATCAAATTTAAAAGGACCTTGATAAACTAGGAAACTGGACAAAATTAATAAAATGAAGGTCAATAGAGACAAATGCAAAATTCTACATTTAGATCACAAAAAACACATGCACAGGTATAAGATGAGAGATACTTAGCTCAGCAGTACCACATGGGTAAAGAGCCTTGAGATCATTGTTAACCATAAATTGAACATGAGTCAACAGTGTGAAGCTGCAGCAAAGAAGGCAAATGCAGTCATAGTCTGCATTAACAGAAACATAGTTTCCAAGTAAAGGGAAGTAGTATTACCCTTTATACTGTGATGGTCAGGGCTTATTTGGAGCACTGCATTCAGTTCTGGGTATCTCATGTTGAGAAGGATATAGACAAATTGAAGCAGGTTCAGAGAAAGGCAGTGAGGATGATAAAACGTATGGAAAATAAAACTTACGAAGAGAAGTTGAGAGATCTCAGCATTTTCAGTTTGGAGAAGAGAAAATTGAGGGGTGACATGATCAAACTCTTTAAATACTTCAAGGGCTGCCACAAAGAGGAGGGTGTAGGGTTATTCTCTGCTAACTTTGAGGGTAGAACTAAATCCAATGGTTTGAATTGACTGGAGGGTAGGTTTCAACTGTGCATTAGAAGGATCTTCTTGACAATGACAGCAGTTTGGTAATGGAACCAATTACCTAGAGATGTAGTGAGATCTCCGTCTCTGGATATCTTCAAAAAGACACTGGGCAGCCACCTGCTGGGGATGCTCTAGGTAGAGCAAGGGGATGGGCCCGTGGGGCCCTTTCTAACTGTATGAGTCCATGTGGGATTGCAGTGTAGATGAGGACTACCTACCTTTCCAGTTTTCCTGACAGAAGTAGTCCCAATACCAAGTTTTCCTGGCAAGATTCTGGCCTTAGCGTTTCATAAAAATACTACAGACTCACAACAGCATCTTTTCCAGAACAGTACAAAGCTTGTCTCTTTTTACAGAGTTCAGCTGTCTAAAGTTGTTGCTTGAGATTTTTATGTGCATGTTGGCTATAAAGAAGTTTTATAACCCAGTTGATGTTCTTGGCACCTATAGATGTATACTGTAAAATAAAATGTATAGAGCTTGTCTTTTTGTTTGTTGAACAAATAAAGACATTTTTCTTCAGTTGGACTTTTTCATAATAAAATATCAGAAATTACTAATAATTTTTAAACACAACCCTAAGTTCTTTTCCAATAACACATTTACTTCTAATTCTAGCCAGACAACAAAATTGCATTGGCATAATAGGTTAGAATCTACGTTCACAAAATATAGCAGTATTAGCAGACCTACTGTTTATTTTTCATCATAGGGTTTTCATGGTAAAAGAAATTAAAAAAGTGTTTACCTTGCATCCTTGGGCACAGTACTAAAAAGTGTTAGCTATGGGCTCACTGCCATTGTCTCTGGCCATTTCTGCACTGGCCTTCTAGTAGTGGACCAGCCAGGAAGCAACCTAACATTTAGGTTCTCCCTGGACCTCAGGTGTTCACCCAGAGGAAGTGGGGAAGAGGTCTCAGAGAGACCATCTGCCTCAACTGCTTCTGCACGAGGTTGCTCAAGGGATAAATTTAAATAGGTTGCCATTTAAATAAAGTGGCCCATATTTCAACTCAATGTCTTCTGAGTGGTCTCATTATTATATGGGTTGGTCAGCAAATGGAAAGCCAGGTGGTTTCATCTGTTAAGTTATCACTCATCCCCTTGCTTTTCAATAGTATTTTTTTCTAAATTAAAGATACTTAACATCATCAGTCATTGTCATCATCTTGTGTCTGAATGTGGTAAGGTTCTCAGGATCATGTAACAACAGTGTGCCTGACTTTCATTTCACTGTTACTCTTTAGGCCTGAGCACCACTAAAGTCAGTAATGCCAACTAAAGCCATTTATGTACTACATTGTTATAATGCTATTATTCCACTTTCAACATCCAATAGGTTTGCTTTTTAGGGAGAGGCATTTAGAATTCTCAGTAAATTACGAACCCCAGAATTTCACAGGATGTTGAAAGTGGAATAATAGCACTATAACAGTGCAGTTTAGATATGGGATAAGCCCCACTAAAAGCAATGGAATAATTTAAACATTGTTATCTCTTTACATTTATGTCAGCGAGTCTTGGTCTCAAATGTGTTTCACTGTATCTGGAATACAAAATTTAAGAATGGTGTACGAGGCCCAATATTATAGTTTATTGCAGTGGTTCTCAACCTGTGGGTCCCCAGATGTTCATGGACTTCAGCTCCCAGAAGCCCTGAGCATTGACCATAGTGGCTGGGGCTCCTGGGAGCTGAAGTCCACGAACATCTGGGGACCCACAGGTTGAGAACCCCTGGTTTATTGGATACCCCTGAAAGGTGTTTGGCACTCTGACAGCTGCTAAATATCGTCAAGTATCATCAGAGAGAAAGTTAGACTACTAAAAGTCTTCCCTCTGACATCTAATTGTTCCCCTCTTTCCCACACATGCACAGTTCACAGTTGAACAATCTGGAAGAATTATATAATTTTTCCCTACCAATTACATAGATTTGGCTACAATTGCAAGTGTTCTGACTGTGGTACACTATGCGCTGTGTCTTTTCCCATGGAAAATGTATTGACTGAAGGCTGTATAAAAGTATGAAGACATGAGATAGGCATGCACTATAGACTTTTGATTGGCATGGATATCTAATATATGGGAGCCAGTGTGGGGTAGTGGTTTGAATGTTGGACTAGCACACTGGGTTTGAAACCCTGCTTGGCCATGGAAACCCACTGGGTGACTGTGGGTAAGTCACAGTCTTTCAGCTTCAGAGAGAGAAAGAGCAAAGCCATCTGAACAAAATCTGCCAAGAGAATCCTGTTAAAGTCTTGCCTTAGGGAAGTGGTTCTCAACCTGTGGGTCCCCAGATGTTTTTGGACTCCCAGAAGCCCCAGCCACTATGGTCAATGCTCAGGGCTTCTGGGAGCTGAAGTCCAAAAACATCTGGGGACCCACAGGTTGAGAACCACTGCCCTAGGGCCACCATAAACCAGAAATGACTTGAAGGCACACAACACAACCTAACATATTTAGAGGTAATATGTCTTTTGTTTTGATTTTCTTGGTGTTCATGGAAAGAGATTAGATAGTTAAGCAGGAAAAGTGGCTTCCAAGTAAATTATGCCTCATTTCTGAGTGCTGGTAACCTAAGTACAGTTGCCTTTGGTTACTTAAAGTTATACTGGAATGTAATACTAATCTTGCCACAAAGAATTTTGTTAAAGTAAATCTCATTTTAACCTATGTCCAAGTAAATCCCTATGTCCAAGTAAATCCCATTTTAAAAATGGTAAGACAACAAAAGTAAGATCTACTTCCTTATTTTTCAGAAAATATAATATAAACTGAAAATCATACCTGATCACCCAAAATTAATGTCATACTATGGTTTCCTCTAAAATTTCAGAAAAGCAATCTATTTTCACTAAATGAGTAATGCTGTTTGATTCTGTTCAGCTCCGTAGGTAATTTGTTCTTCCTTATGAAATATAAGTTTTTTTCAGTGAAACATACTAAGTAACCATTCTTATTATATATGTACCTAAAGGTTGCACAGGGAGAGAGATAATTCAAAAAACTTGTGGCAATGTAGAAAGTTATAAATGCGTAACATCGCTTCAGGACATGCTGATTCCCTGCATTAATTTGCACTTCTGAACCTCCTGACTACCCAAGTACATAGGCCCAGTCACCTAGGTCAGATTTACATGTAGTGTGAAATTCAGCTCATCAGCATAATGCTTGAGTAATTACACTTCACACAAATGAAAGTCAAGGAGGTTGCAAAGGTGAGGTTCCAATTTGGCGACAAAGTAAAACTGCAGCACAATCTTTCTCCCTCTCTCTCTCTCTCTCTCACACACACACACACAGACACACACACACACACACCCTTGTTCTAGATGGGCCTGTGAGACTTTTATGGGTCTGTGCTGACACCCTCTGTCGCTTGTTTTATATGTTAGACTGCACTGTACTGCACTGCAGGCAAATAGGACTGGACAGACACCAAATAAATAAAGCAATAGCTTTACTTTCCATTCCAGCACTTTCTGTGGATTTCAGAGTGTTTCATGTTTCTCGTTGCAGAGAAGAGGAGGTGCCCAAGTTAAAGGAATTCATGGCATGAGTACCCAAAATGACTGCTGAAAGTATAGGCAGCACCTTTGTGAATTTCCCAAGAGCTGCTTACTTACCTGTGGATGTAAAAAAGGATACAAAACTGAAGAAGCCCCAACTTCCATGAAACTGTTTTAAGCCATTGTCTAAAATATTTTGAAACTGTAAGGATAAACCTTTGACAGTTCTCTTGGTGGAAAGGATTCTGCAGTGATTCAACTAAGGAATTAATGTATCTTATTATACACATCTAACTTACAATCTTATGCCAACTCATTAGTAGAATATCACTGATAATTGGATGAATATTCTATCTTACTACTGGAGACAGATGTGGATTCTACCAAGCCCTGTCTACCAACCTGCTGAGGATCAATTAGGCAGAACACCAACATTTTTTCTTCTTCCTGTTGGCTAATGATTGGAATTTGTTGGTTTGTTTGTTGATTGCTGTGTGCCTTCAAGGCAACTCTGACTTGTATCAACCCAATATCGAATTTCTTGACAAGATCTATTTAGGGGAGTTTTGCTGTTGAGAGCATGAGTTGGCCAAAGTCATCTAATAGGTTTCCATGGGTAAATGGAGATTTGAATTCTGACATCCCAAAGTCCTAGTCCAATATTCAGGCTGGCTTGATTTCCTGCTTTTTTCCACTTTTTGATTATTTAATGCCCAAAGAGCTACACATTCAGATTAATATTGGCATGCTCCAGTCACACTTATAACTCCACTAAGCACATGAAAATGATGGGCTTAAAAGTTGGCTGGATCATGACCCAAACAAATGGTGCAACAATTCCTCTGATTTTTTCTGTAAAAAACACAGACACAGAGACAGATGTACATGCATACAGATTCTCAGACACATACTGAGAAAACCCAGGATTTTTGAATGTTCATTTCATTCTGAGGTTAATGTCTGAGGGGTAATTTTTAACATACACATCCAGACATTTATCATCCTATTTTTAATTTACTTCTGCAAAGTTCACATGCTTCCTTTTGCATTTGATAAAGCCGTTGAGCTAACACACCAGATAGTCCTCCCAATTAAACCTCTTAGCTGGAGGATTCATTAATTAGCCTAATCTTATTTCCATCAGAGTATTCCTGCCCTTTTCCACTGGTCTGCTGCTGGGGTTTTGGACTTGTGCCCTTGCGTGTCCTGCTTATAACTAGCAGAACAAAAAACTTCTCAGGGCACAGCATTTTTAGGACAGAATAGTGTAATCCTCCAGGAAATCTTACACAGAACCCAACTTTGAACCCTCAGGCAGAACTAGTAGTTAAATATCATATCCACTTGACCTCTTCCAATGGTTTATTCTTTTTTCAGGGAGGATTTTTTTTTGTTTGCTTTTTTAAAAAAATTAGAGATCCATCCTTCTGTTATTCACATGATTCCTCATTCTGTTCACAGTTTATTGTAGATGCTTCCAGAGATGGATTTTTTTTTTCTTTCCGCTGTGCTTAGAGTGGATGTTGTTTTCTCGTTCAGTTCCACACCATCTGCCAAGATTTGCTGTTCTATTAAGGTACACTCCTAAGAAGCTGCTGGTGTAGCCAATTTATTGCTAAAATGGTGAAACAGAAGAGAAGAAATCAGTATTCTGAATCAGAATGTATCGTGGGATGTTGTCATCGTTGCTGCTCTCTTCATGTGCTCAACGTACTGCAAGTGAATCAACATGGGTTTATGCATGAGTTACATGCCATGTAATGTGAGCATGCTCTGGTCAATCTTTTATGTATAATCTTCATTATAGAACATGGGTGGAGAATGTGCATCTTGAATATTTGTATAGAGTCCTCCCCATGGCTGTTTTTGAGGATTCATATGTTCCCACTCATCTCCAGTTTTATTCAACATGACCCCGTGAATTTCATTGAAATATGTGCCCCAACTTGGGTTGTTTTAGGTCCAGGGTTGGGTTTTTTGAAACTTCAAGACTTCCAATTTACTTTCTGGTTTCAAGAAAGCCTCTCTTGGGCCTAAAACAGTGGTGGCAGTTGGGGTGTGTGTGTATGCGGGGGGGATTTGACAAAATTGCTTCACATACCCTAGAGGTGCAGAGGACCATACTGAGCTAAAAGAAAAATGGGTAGAAAAATAAAAATAAAAATCAGGGGTTAGAAGACATGGCTGTCAGACATGGCAGCCTTCAGGCTTCAGATAATTTCCTATCCCTGCAATAAGACATTAGTGCATCCACACGAGATACCAATATAAGCAGATTCTTGTATTGCACCAGTAAAAGTTCTAAAGCTCATTGTTAGAGCTTTTACTTCATTTATATGAGATTCTACATAAGGTAGGAGTTCTCTCTTCAGGTCAATTTATGTGGAAAGAGATCTTTGACTGTGTTCAATGCTATCACAACAAGATCAGAACTGAGGTACAGTAGATAAAGGACCTTTTCATACAGCATTGGTAGGACTTTAATAACACTTTAACTGAGATTTGTAGTTTCATGAGGCACTGCAGCTCTCCAGCTGAGAATTCTAAATATTGCTTCCTAAACTGGAAATCCTAAGGTTCCATAGGATGTTGCCATGGCAGCTAAAGTGGGACGACACTGCTATAATTGTGTGTATGAAAGAACCATAGAGGTTCAGGCTTTGCCTTTTTCCTGAGTGGATTGCCTTGATACATACCTGTAAACTGGGAGAATAGTCAGAATGTCTCTCACTCACAATGTTTATGAACCAAGTTGTGAGTCTCAGCTTCTTTTATGATTGTACCTGGTAGAGTTTGAAATTAGGCCTCTGTTCCAGAAAACCTTAGCTGCATTTCCCTGTATTACCAGTGAAAGCTGGCTCTGACAGTAAAACTCAGGAACCATACAATCTAGAAACAAAAGCAGGGATAGGGAACATGTGGTCCGTCACATGTCAAAGTACAATTCCCACAGCCCTATTGAGCATATCCAGTGCTGACAGGTGATGACTGGAGGATGTTCAGAGGTGTCATCCAAAAAGGTAGTATTTTCAGGCTACATTGCAAATTCTGGACATGGCCATGATGGCTGGGAATTATCAGAGGTGTAGTCCAAAAAGTATTTTTTCCCCCAAGTTCTAGTTGCTGACTACATTTGTTGTTGTGAGCCTTTAAGTTGGTTCTGATTTCTGGCAACCCTAAGGCAAAACTATCATAGGGTTTTCTAGGCCTGAGAGTGTGTGATGTGCCCAAGGTCACCCGGTGGAATTGAAGCCAGGTCCCCAGAGTCAAAGTCCAGTGCTCAAACCACTAGACTACACTGGCTTCTGTACACTTTAGAATTAAGTGGAATACTTGTCATGACTCTTCTCATTCCTATGGATCTCTCTCAATAAATCTCATTCACATATAGGGGAAACAAGAGCATGCTGTACTGAACCTTGGCATTTCCTGACTCCACCTGCTTGCTCGTTAGCTTACTTACTTACTCTAGGAACTAAAGGTAGAAATGAAAATGTTACACCTTGCTTTAGAAAGGAAACTTCTTTCCCCCTGAATTTATTTATAAACAAGTATTTCTATCCTAGCTCTGCTATAAATTTTTCACAAGCAAGCCCAGTGGAACATTCCTTATTTAAATAACTCTGAAGCGCAAAACCCCCAGGTTGCCTAGCTTGAAAAAAAAATATTGAGAAGAAAATATCTAAAGTCCTAAACCAAGGCTTGGACCAAGATGACTCTGCTGACTTCAGGAAAGTTGCAGCTGATTTACTCAGCCTTCAAATCAGATTTAAGATCATAGGTCTTCCACCTTTCTGTATACAATAGAAGACAAATCAGTTTTCTAGAGGGAAGTATGTTTCTTTTTCTTTAGAGAGGAATACTTCAGAATTCTTCTTCTTATTTTTAATGGTACTCTTGTTCACACAACTTACAGAGAAGACCTTCCCACACTTTTTTTTCTTGACAGCAAGATTGTACTCAGAATCTGAAAAGTTACTTTCTAAATGTAGCTTGCTGTCATTATTTGTTTTAGTCTTTAAAAATATTTTTTTGTCATTGTGCACTATGATGTTTCAAACAGGTGACATCTTGCATTACTTGTTGCATTACTTATAACTTTTTGTTATTTTCTTCATTGTTCTTTTTTTAAAAAAAGTTAACATTAATAAAAGAATGGCATCAAAACTGGAATATTCCATTCAAGATATTTCCACAAGGCCTTAAAATGCCTTTGAAATGAACTAGAAATTGTTACTCCTGGCACACATGCACACAAAACCTGAACTTGCTATCAATCTCATTACTTTTGGATTGTAACCCCAAAGGAACTAGTTACAGATAACTATTTTACTTGTTCCATGTTACTTTCAAACTATGATTTTGTGTTTAGCAGAGGTCAGACACAAGTCTTCACTATACTATTACAATACTTGTAACTATCATGGGTCCATCTTACAGAATCCTGGGATTTTTAGTTCAGTGAGGTCCTTTGAATTATACGCTAGAGAACTCTAAAGCTGTAGTTCAAAGCACTCTAGATTTCTGAGTACCTAATCAAGCTACAGTTCCCAGATTTATATAAGAAAGAGACAGTACAGTTACAGTGTTATGACTATGTAGTGTACACCCACTTATACTTAGCAAGTAAAGTTTTCTCTGGCTATAAATTTTAATGGAGGGATTAAACAAAGCAACTATAGCTCTACACTTCATGTTAATGTTCAGTGCACAGAAGTCAGGCAAGTTAAAGACGTAAAAATAAAAACTCTAATTGTGTAACTTCATGTATTCTGAAACTTCATGTATTTGGTTCATGCATTCAGAACCTCCTTTCTACAATGAGCCCCTGCCTAGGGAACCTATCTATGGAGGAAGGTAGGGTGAATTTGCAGCAGAGATATACTTGGTGGAATCTTGACTTAGGCTATTTCCACACAAGATGGGAGGTGCAGTTCACTTCATCTCAGGAGCAGTGTTTTATACCATGATTCAGAAATTGTGCTTTCACGTTGATACATGGAGCTGACATAATGCGACTTCCGGCAATGTTCTGATCATGTAGCAGAGCAACAGGGCAGTGACTGCCATTCCCTTCCACACCATTTCTCTACTATTCATGTGCTTCTATTTGTTTCAATTTTCCTTATCAACTTGTGGAAAAAAACCACATGTTTTAATGGTCCCTTGTAAGATCCACTCTCTTCTTGCTTTCCGTTTACCACACGTACACAAAAATAGTGGCAGCCTGTCCTTCAATGGGCAGAGAGAGATAGGGATGGAAATGATGGCAGGGACAACATGGAAATGCCTGTAGTCGTCCACTACTGTGTTTTGATTCAATGTTACACATCTGCTTTTAGGTGAGTTTTTCTGTTTTTTGGATACAGTGGTTTCTCATCACAGTGAACCATGCTAGGAGCTGACAACATGCAGAAGCACGTGTAAAACTATGATGCTACAACTCTACAATGTGCAGATGGACAGCTGAGAATTTGACACGACTACGAAGTATTGACGTTGTGTGGAAATGGCCTTAGGTGTAAATTTTAGCTTTACCAGCTAGTGAAATATTTACTTGCCTAATAACTGATCTGCTTTTAATGAGTAACCTGGTAATTATTTATTAATATTTGGTTAATTAAACCCTTACATAACAACAGAGCATCAACATAAGTGCCTCTTCTGAGATAACTCATGACATCTGAGCCTATCAATGTCTGTGTGTACATGTGCCTTCAAGCTGCCTGTCAAATTATGGTGACCACATCAATTTTATGGGGTTTCCTTAGGCAAGGAACACTCAGAGGTGGTTGACCACCACCGTCCTCCAAAATATAGCCCACAGAACCTGGTATTTCTTGGCTATGGTAATGGAAACTACTTATACAAACAGTGCATTTTTCAGTATCAGAAGGGATAGACAGAAAAAGGCAAGGCTGTTGCCTTCATGTCGTATCTATGACTGTGCAGAGTCACCTGTCTGGCTTGTGCTTGAAACAAAGTTTGGTTCATTGCATGAATGGGGAATTGGTGGCCCTCCAAAGTTGTTGGATTACAACACTTGTCAGGCCCAGCCAGCATGGCCAGTGATGATGGGAATTATAGTCCCATAGTCTAAAAGTTTAAAGATCAATAGTCTCATCCAGCAGGGCAATTCTTACTGTTTTCTATTCTTAAATTATAAGGCAAAATAATGGAATGTGTCAGTTTAGAATTATTTGTCTAAAACAACTGTTAAAATTATAACAAGAGACACTCAAAAAATACAGTAGAATAAACAACAGGTACTTTCCAAAAGTCCTTTTTAAAAGTATGCTCATCTCTTTTAGAATCTGAAATGTAGTCTGTATTACAGCAGTATTCCAAAGCTATAATGGTAAAAATGTAAATGCTCAAATCCAATCAACTTTGCACAAGAAAGAGTTTTAAAAGGTACATTTCCTAGGATTTCACTGAGCACAGTCTGCTTCAGTTCTTATTACTAGAAAAGTGCTATAGGGAGTTTTACTGCTCATCCCAACCCTTCTAAATTCTAAATTCTGTAGCCTTAAAATTAGGTGAGATCAGAGGTCCATACTAATAAAAGTGAGGTTATTGAAGCTATAGTGGAAAAAATGTGGCAATGAGTGAAACAGGTGGCAACAAGTAGAAGATTGTTTGACTACTATGCTTTAAATAAAGCACTAATAAAATTAATTAATTCTGGATCATCAATAAAGCATGTAACTGCCTCGGTGCAGAAGTGGCAGCTTCTCAGCTCTTTCTCCAAAACTTTCTAGCTGAGGATGGAGTTGTGCATGCCACACGATCTGCCCTGGTTCCCCTAAACTAGTTTGCTGCCTCAAATGTAGTGGAGGACATTAGCCTATCATAAATGGAGCAATAAAACTCAGTAGCATGTTTGATCACTTCTCTGTTGGCTGGGAAGGGGACAGCATCTTATGCTTCACTTCAGGCTGTAAGATGTCTTGGGCCGGTGCTGCCTGTTAGGCCAAACACAGAAAAACTAGCAACAAATGGTGGAGTTTCATATTTCTGAAACGCTTGTACTTTTTGCAGCCCCAGGGCAGCACCCAAAGAAAGAGTTTAATCAATCCTCAATATACTATTACATATATTTTGTGAGATACGTTGTTGCCTGGGGAACAGAGAATGCTATCTGAAAGTAAGGGATGTAGTGACACTGTATCAGGATTCTAGAAGTTTAATGAGGAGCAATTACCTGGTCATTAAAAAATGTCTCAGTGAAGAGTCTTATGAAAGTCATGACTCAGTTCTATTGCTCAGAATCTTCTTTTCCATGAAGCCCCCTTGTCCTTTCAGAAGTGACTGTCAGTCACAACAGAAAAGAAAAATACCACCCCTAGAACCAGTTTAAGTGCCAGGTAAATACTATTGCCGTGGATGCTGCCCAAAGGCAATTGCATTTGAGAGCCTGTGGAAAAGAAGTGGGTGGTAATGCATAAGTGTATATGGTTACCATACTAGAATCCTGCCATCAATCAGTTCTTGCATTTAAACCCACTGATCTGGTACACTTTCTCTGCTGTGGTATCCCAGTTGTGTAGTGCTCTCCCTTTGGAGAGCTGATTGATGCTGCACCAAATTAAACATGTACTTTTATTCAAGACTTTGGAACCTAATGATTTTATCAAAAGCTTCACACAGACCATTTTTTAAACTTTTTGAGCTTGTTAAATTGTTTAATATGCTTTTAGACTCTTTAAGTTATTATTATTATTATTAGTAGTAGTAGTAGTAGTAGTATTTACTGTTTTCAGTTTTAAAATTATTTTGGTTTGTATGCTACCCTGAGATGTGTGATATAGGGCAGGATATAAGCATACAATGAGGTGGAGATGATATAGTGGAATGGGGTGTGTGTGTGTGTGTGTGTGTGTGTGTTATTTTAACAGGAAAAAGAGGATTGGGATAAGGGTAGCTGAACCTTTTGTCCACCTTACTTTTCTATTCCTTGTCACTCCAGTGTTAACAACTGGGAGAAAACCACCTGAACTGAGACAATGGAGTGGGGACAGTAATATGCTGAAGTGACCTCATTACCTGATATTGTCTGAAGCTAATTAGACTGAGGGAAATGCTTCCTGCCTATTCTTGAAAGGAAAAAAAAATGTGTCTAGTAGACAGTAGGAATCTCATGAGCATCTGCATTTGTGGAAAATTTACTATCAGGTTTGTCTGCTTTCCCTGTCCCCAGTCCAAGAATTGCTTCTAAACTTTCTTAATCTACATACATCTTTTCATGTTAAAGACCACTGCCACCTGCCTTATAGAGGAAAAAAAAAAAAGACATGAACATTCCCTTGTGGCTGTCTTTATGATGTCTACTCAAGATTCAGGCCTGGTTATGTGATAGAAACAGCCTTACTCACCTTGGTGGATGACTTACACTATGAATTGGACAGGGGGAGTGACAGCCGTGCAGCAAGAGAGGGTGATGGGGGCGGTTCACCCCCAGTGGCAATGTTTTTGGTGGCAAGCCATGACCTTACCACCACACTCATGCCCCCGCACACTGCAGCCACACCTTTATGCACTGTGGCCACACCCCTTCCCACCCACCCCATGCATTCCAAGCTCTGCCGCTGGGGAGTGATTTTTTTAAGACCTCCTGGTATTTCTGTTTCATTCAATACCATTGGCCATGGTCTTCTTCTGGGTCATATGGCTGATATGGGACTTGGAGACATTGCTTTGTAGTGGTTCAGGTCCTTCTTGGCTGAATGTTCACAGATAGTGGTGCTGGAGACTATTTTTCAAACTTTTGGCCAATAGCTAATGGAGTTTCATGGGGTCAATACTATCCCCTATAGTATGGTCTAGTAGGTATGGTGTAGTGGTTTGTGCATTGGATTATGGTCCTGGAGAACAGAGTTTGATTCCTTACTCAGCCATGGAAATCCATGGGCTGATCTTAGCTGCATCACGCACTCTCAGCCCCAGAAAACCTCACAATAGGTTCACCTTAGGGTTGCCATAAGATGGAAACAACTTGAAGGCACACAATACTTCTCAAAATCTACATGAAGCCTCTGTGACAGGTCATCTGGAGCTCTGGGGTTGGGTTTTATCATCATGTTGATGACACTCAGCTCTATCTCTCCTTTACAACTTATGCCAAAGAAGTTGTGGTAGTACTGAATCATTATCTGGATGCAGTAAGGGACTGGATGCAGGTGGATAAACTGAGACCTAATTCAGACATGATGGAAGTACTGCTAGTCAGTAAGAAAATCAATGTGGGATTTGGATCACAGTTAGTTCTTGATAGGGTTGCTCTGCCTTTGAAAGAGAAGATTTATAGCTTGGGGGTTCTCTTGGACCTAGTGTTGCTCTTGGAAAGCCAGGTTACTGTGATGGCCAAGAGTGCCTTTGGCCAGCTTTGGCTGGTATGCCAATTGTGTCCTTTCTTGGGAAAGGGGGATCTCATCACAGTAGCTCATGCCTTACTCACTTCTCAGTTAAACTTCTGTTATGTACTTTATTTGAGGCTGCCCTTGAAAAGTATTCAGAAGCTTCTAACCTCAATTCAAAGTGCTGGTGTTGACCTACAAAGCCCTAAATGACTTGAGGCAGAGGTATCTGAAGGGCCACCTCCTCCAATATGAGCCAACCAGAAATTTGAGGTCTTTGGAAGAGGTTCTATTGCATGTCTCAACACTTTGGGAAGTTAGGTTTGCGAGAACACATAACAGGGCTTTCTCTGTGGCAATGTCTCAACTGTGCAACTTCCTACTCAAAGAAGTGAGGCCAGCCCCATGGTGGGAAGCCAAAACAGTTCTGTTCTACATGGAATTCAGTGTTTGAAACTGCTGTTTAACTGTTTCAAAACTGGATTCTAGGAGTTTTTAAAGGGTATTTTAATATGTTTTACTTTTTTTATCTTTATATTGTTTTAATTGGTTTTTATTTGTTCATCACCTCAGGAGCCCTAGTGGGCTGAGAGGTTATGCAAAAATGTTTAAAATAACTCAATAAACAAATAAATAAATAAATAAGTAGTCAACTCAATGCAAATAATCTTAGAATTGAGCTAGATTTATCTATAGCTCTCTATTATGTATATGTTTAATTAACACACTAGTACATAATTGTGTGAATACTTAATTACACAGTAGCATTTGTCCCATTACATGTGAAATGTGCCTCCCTTCTCTTCTATGAGGAATTGGGAAACAAGTTTTAAAAATCCACACCAACTCTGAATTGATTTTTCTCAAGTTATTAAACAAATATTCTCACTGCTCTCATGTTATTAACTTGAGAGCAGTTCAGATAATTGGTAATCTCTATGCAAAGCCATAGAGTTCCATTGGGCCCAAATTTCTCTCCCATTTTAACAGCTACCTATCTTGGACGCTTGGTAATGCTACTGGATAGAAGTTGTTTCTTATGTTTTTCTTATCCTGAAAATGATTCCTTCTCTATATTGGGATTTTCCCTGAGTCAGCTAACTTCTGACATGTTTTTATGGCACAGACTACCTTGTTATGTGACAGAGGAGGGCAGCCTGTGACCTTCTAGTTGTTCTTGAACTGCATCTCATTTCTGTCCTTGCCAGCATAGCCAATCATGAGGAATAATGGGACTTTTTGTGCAACAATATCTGGCATGATGTTCCTATTTTACTATATAAAGACATCTCCTAATAATCAGATCTTAATCCTACATTGAGATGGTGGGGTGGAGCAAAAAAGTAGGTGTAATTTGTATTCACTAAGGAGGCAAATCTTTTCTCATTCAAATTTTCAAGCACTTTGTCTTTGCTAGATGAGAGTTGAAAGATTTTACACATTTTTCAATGACTTTTTGTGAAAAATTCGTTTGTGCAGAACTTACACTTTTTACGCATGCTCAAGGAAATGAATTTTTCAGAAAAAGGTGTGCTGAAGTTCAGGGAAAACCTCATACTACTTGCCTATTTTTTTTTTTCATCTGGGTCTCTCCATATGCCAACATACTCTTTCCAAATGAAAAATGTATGCGTGTGTGTGTTCACATCCATAGTATTCACTATAAAGAACTTTAGTAGTTTTATGGAACTTTTTAAACAGTTTCTCCATATACACATAGTATTTGATGTAAAACTTTACATTTTGATGTACATGCTCTTTAATCATGTTGAACAGACTAGTGTATCTAGTTCTAGTTTTATCCTGTGCATTAGTATTTAGTCCGTTTAATAGATTTATTTCTTCATAACATTCACTTTTTTTGTGAACAAAGAATTGGTGCTTTATGATTAGAAGATTTATTTCACTAAAGGGATTTATTCTTAAATAAGATATTTATTTGGGTGAGCCACACTGGCCTTAGAACAAACATCATTTTCCTATTCTAAATCAACATTAACTGAGATCTCTTTAATTGTACTGATAAACAGGGGTGAAAGAGAATTTCATAATTTATTAAGAGTTTCTTATCTTTTTGATGGAGAAAATGTCAAGGTCAGGAATATAAGGGTTTTTATTAAAAGGAAATCTTGAGACATGCAATTTCCCTTCAATACACTACTGTTCTTTAGCGTTGCACTTTATTCTTAGTACAGCTGTATCACAGAAATGGATTTCAGTGATTGGACTTCATTTCCTAACAGAGCTGAATAAATGAGCATGCACCTACAACAGGAGGAAAATGAAATAAAAGACCTGATGGGTGAAAGGTTTCAATCACTTTTCACTGGCACTGGAAAAATTTTTGATTTGATTTTCTCCTCCTGGTCAGAACTCCATGTGTTGCTCCATATATCACAAGCTTTAAAAACCTGCAAGGAATAGAATGGGGGCAGTGAATTGATGCTATGATTATTGAGAGGAGTAACTTCTGCAACAGGAAAGCCTCCTATCTAGAGATAGATTCAGTTCCCCATCCTTTCTTCAACAAATATTGATGGGTAACATTGGGGTTTTAAAAAGAGAATCCCAATAACCTGATTTTTTCCATATAACCTGTATTATATTTAAATCATTCTTCTAGGAATAATACACATGCTAGACCTTGAAAGTAATTAGTTACAGAGAATTGATTACTTGCAGTTAGGTCTGTTTTGCAGTAACAAAGGTAGAACTACAGTACATTAAGATAACTTAATGAAGAGTAATGAGGTGCCTTTGTATCTTTTACAATTTACTTTGTAGTTATAAGGGTCTTGACTCACTAAATGGCAGAGAAGGAACTTCATGTGGTTCAAGTGTTGGATTAAAGTGTTCCTTATGCTGCTGCTTTCTGCTTTGTTGTGGATGTTAACATAACTATTAGATAAACAGGAACTGAGTGTGTTTCTGATTATAAGCCAGCATCTTCTAGAATCCAAGTATTTTTAAGGTAACTAAATGCAACTTGTTTGAGCAACAGCAAAGCTGAAATTTCAGTTTTAAACATTGAAATTTGTAACAATATCTGTCTACTTTGGGCTTCAGAACTATAAATGTAACTGTTACATTTAGAAAGTAATTTTTAAGACTCTGGAACAAACACGTTACAACCGCCTTACAATAAAGAGTCAAACTAGGTATAATATTAAACACATATTTGCCTTGGAGATAATCATTTTGGGGTGTTAGTCCTTTAAAAAAATAGAAGCAGTCACAAAAACATCCAACATGTACCGCAACAGAGAGGGAGAGATGTATTAAACTCTGTCCATGCAGTGTCCTTCCTTCAAATGGAAGTGGAAATAGCAGGGAGGGAAGTCATTAGACTAGTTTAGACTAGTAAATGAGATGAGACCTTTCAGATTGGAGATGTTCATATACTGAACTCCTCTAATCTTAAATTGCCTACATCTTTGATAATAGAGACCATTTCCACACTAGACTGTTATAGCACTGTTATTCCACTTTCAACATCCTATGGAATCCTGGAGTTGCTGTTTAGGCAGGGGCCCATCGTGCTTCTTGACCTTCCACATGCAATTGGAGGTCATTGATGGGGAAAACCCATTAATGATTTACTCTGCAATCATGCCAGTTGGCAACAGAAGAAGGAAGGGACTGTGATGACATCTTGTGGAAGCGTCACTGTGGTCTTGATCCTTTCCTGTCTCCATGCTGTGATGAGAACCTCCTGTGGAAAGGGCTTTAAAGTGAGGCTTACTTCACCTTAATAATCCTCTGAAACATTCCTGGGAAACTGGAGATGCACTCTGAATTGAAGATACACTCTCTTGTGATTGCTAGAGCTCTGTATGTAACGGGAAGGAACGCTTACTATGAGTCAAGGCCACTAACATAGCATGTCTTTGCTCCATTGTTGCAGAGTTAACACTAGACCACACTTTACATTCTGAGGGCACTCTCTCTAGTAAAACACTACCCTGCACTGACATTCTTGCATTCATAGTTCAATTCAGAATTTTTGCAGAGCATAATTATTTCATTTGTCTCTCCACCCAACTGAGTAGTTCTGTTCATCCCACCTGATATTGCAGAGATGCAGATTTGATTACCAGTACTTATGATCTAATGTACATTCCTATAATTATTATACCAGTAAAAAGAATGGAAGAAATCATAATAAATTAATGAGACAGATGAGCAAACCAAGTGAGAGATATCACAATGGATAACTAACAGCACATTGACTCCCCCGCCCAACACGCACACACACACTAGTAATGCCATCCAAATAGGTCCAATGAATTATGAGCAAAAATAACAGAAAACTACATTATGATAAAGTGCTTCTAAATTTTTTAAAATAAACAACCATTATTTTGATCAGCAGCAATCCTTAATCTTCATTAATTGCATCCTCCACATATAATTCTCTAGAGACCAACAAATGTGATTCTATTAAATTGTAATTGTAATTGTACAGTTTAAATATATTTTGTGTTGACCAGGAAATCTGTTGCAGGCGGAGGGCGGGGGGGACAGAACGCCAAAAGAGAAACTTTCAGAAACTTTCAGTACTCATTTCTAATAGTGGTGGAGATAAGCTGTTCAATAAAACACTGACCCTATTTATTTATATATTTAAAATATTTATACTCCACTCTTATAGGATCTCTGCACAGTGAACCTAAGCAATCTGAAACAATTTAAGATTTGGAAAGGTAAGAAGAATTTAAATAGACTATAAGCAACTTAAACAATTAACAATTAAGAACAGGCTTAATGAGTTGAAACCATTTAAAACCATTTGTTTTTGTATTTTGGGCTAAATTCAGCTCTTAAAGTTTTAATAAAAAAACAGAGTTAAAATTCTGTATCAGTTAGATAGCTGTGCACTGTCTCCCAGTCTCCAGCCTCTCCTCCTACTAGGCAACAACTTTGGTGATCATTGGGGGTTCTGTTCCCTTGTCAGTCAGGAACCAGCTGACTGACATTCCCACCACCCTCCAGTGTGTGATTTCTAGTACAACAGGAAGAAACACAGCTCCTGGTGCAATCCCCCCCAAACACCAGAGTTAGGTGTGTGAGGAGGGGGGTGGGAACATCAGTCAGCTGCTTCCCAGTTGACAGAGGAAAAGACCCCCATCAGTGACAGCGGATGCTGCCCAGTAAGTGAGGATTGGAAGACTTTCAAAGTCCCTAACATATCTCCTAACCTAAGAGATACATAGGAATCATAAGTACAAACTAGTCATGAACGCATAACTCTAGGTTACACATTCATCACTGCTTTAGTTAGAGTATCCATTTGAAAAATATCAAATAATTTATGTAGCCAATCTTCACTCGATGATATCTCCTCACATCTCCATATGGAAGCATATAATAGCCTTGCTGCCGTTACCATATATAATAGTAAATGACCATAATTATTTTGTTGATAACTGTTAAGTCCCTCCAGCATATTTAACAATATAATTCTGGATACATAGGTAAGTCTATTCCAATAATTCCTCTGTATATTTCTTTCCAATATAATTTACCTTTTTCACATCCACCAAGTGTGATAGAATGTTCTAGAACTGGGTTTTAGATATTTGCGGGTCTCTTTCTTTTAACTTTGAAAACAACTCATTGAAACTGTGGTGTAAAGTCAAGATAATAAAGAAATATTAAGGAACAATGTGTCAATCTCAAAAATAAATTATATTTATGAATATTTTTTTTAAAAAAAACTGCTTTAGTGAACTCTGTACCCTGATCCTACTTGAGGCTGGAATGAAGCCAACATCAACATCAGTAAGGTCTCCACGGGATGAACATTCCACAGCCAGGGTGTCACAACTGAGAAGGTCCTCTCCCATGCCCTCACATAATATGGGCCCTTTTCGCATCTCAGCTGTTTGCGTGATGGGGGAGGGCGGCTCGCGCGAGAAGCCTCAGCTGAAACACTGCCGCTTCCCCGCTCCTTCGTGCCGCAGCTGGCTTCCTGGTGTCGTGTCCGTCACTCTTGAGCCCCTCCCCTTCCTTCTGCAGCACAGTCTGGGAGCTGTAGGCTGCGCTGGGGGAGGAAGCGTGACCCGCTCACCTGGGACAATGCATCGCACGGAGGTAAGTGTGCGAGGCTGCCGTGAGCATTGCGTGAGCGTTCATTATTTTTGGCTTAAAGCCGAAAATAAAAAAATGCAAGGCCGCCCCGCTTGAGCCTCATGAATGCCGCGCGAGTGGGAGTGCACCGTATGGAGCGACACTCACACGAGGCTCAAGGGGCTCTCGCACAAAAAAAAAGCCATGCGAAAAGGGCCATAGTGTTCCCTTTGGTGGAGTAAAAAGCAGAATACTGTGTGAGGTATCTCAGTTCTTAGCCAAGCATATAGAAAGAGATGTTCGCTTCAAGTGTCAAGGTCCTACCTTCACCCAATTGTCACTGTTATCACTTTGGAGGGAGAGAGGAACAGACAGGGACAGTTTCATTGTGCCTTGGCCCAGCAACTGATGAGAGGCCCCCCTCCATACTAACTGCCATTGCTCTGGCCTCTGAGGGAGATAGCAGCAGCCAGACATAGGGCCTTTCTGTAGTACCATCCCATCCTGGCATAGTGAAGGGGGAAGGATGGGACAACACTTCTGCATGATCTCATCATGGTCCCATCCTTTTCCCATTACCAGCCAGTGCAATCACAGGTTAAATCATTGGGTTTTCCCTGTCAATGACCCATGATTGCACCACCATCCAGCACTTACCTGTCCTGCAGAAGCCCCAGAAGTGAGATGGTGATGCTTCCTGCTCCAGCGCAGCCTGGGAAAGTGCCCGGCTGCATTGTGGGAGGAAGAGGCATAGCCATCACATTCCCTTCTGCAGGGAACTGGTCCCATACGGAGGGAAATGCTACCATTGTGCTCCCCTCCTGGCAGAGCTGCTGCCAGGATTCCTACTAGGCGACTTCGCAAAAGGATAGGGTGAAGAAAGGGCTATAGCAGCATTGTGCCTTCATTCCAGCAGCTGATGAAAGACCATCTCGCCATACCAACTGTCATGGCTGTGGCTTTGAAGGGAGAGAACTGCAGCCAAAGTCTGCTGGACTTAATTCCCTCCTGCACTGCCATCTCCTTTTTCTTGTGTATTGTGTCTTTTTAGACTATAAGGCTGAGGGCAGGGAACTGTCAAATTAACCACTGTAACTCGCTCATGTAAAACACAATGTTCACTGATGGTGTTATGTAAATAAATGATAACAACAACAACAAAACAACCACAATATATTATGGATGTGCTGTATGCTGTGATATTCAGGAAAGGACACCTTTTGCTTTTTTAAATTTTAAATAGAAAAAGTTGCATATACGCAATACATAAATTATACGGTTCTGTTTATAATAAGCCTAGAAAAATGTTCTTGTTTACTGCTGTGAAAAAGGGTTTATGAAGACAAAGATCAGTAGCTACGATTTCATTATTTTGTGATTATTAGATTATGTAGGTTTTTTTTTTACTTCTGATAAGGTGCTGCAGAAATTGAATGTGATGCATGATAATTTGATTCTTTATTAGACTTTGTATTTCCCTCATTGTATGTCATAGAGTTAAGCAGATTAAAATGATCTCACCACTTACAGAAAGATCTACTGATTAATGTTCATGTTCTGAATGGTAGTGCCTATTATTACCACATTACTTTTGGAGTATCAGTTCAGAATACCAACTTACTTATGCTTTAAAGGCAGGCATTGGAGTTTGGTTAGGGCAGCCTTTTAGTAGGCTTTTAATTAGACCTCTAATTTGCCCAGCTTTCGAGGAAGGCAATCCTCTACTTATTTTCTCAGGCAAGTCCCAATACATTCAACAGAGCTTATTCCAAGATGATCATGCATAGGATTGCTTTTTAATAAGGCATGCAGATGATTTACAATAACAAAAATGGAAGACGGTTGACACACATTTTTTGTGCTTGTGAGGCACTGTTGCTATTGCTTCTTGCCTCTAAAAGTATATTGTATATCCAGACAGAAAGAACAGAATAAGACATAAAAAATCGGAAGTATTAGTAGAAGATAATGTTGGAACTACTCTGTGTTTGGGAAGTTAAGATGTGTTTGGCAAGATTGTAAGTTTTATTTTTGTGATTATTTTTAACATGATTGGACTTTTGGCAAAACCTTTGCTTCCCCTCAAAGAGGGGGTCTCAGAACATTATTCAATAAAACTATTGAAAAAGTGTGTGAGGGGAATAAGTGAAAAGTGTTGGTCTTCTTACTCTGATTGAAGGATGATTTATGTGGTGGTTGATTTTTTTATGGGGGCAAGAATGATGTCGGTTTGGTTTTTCTTTGCTTTTCTTTCATGAATGAGAAAATCTGTGCATATGCTTTACCTACCTACTGTGCCAGAGTAAAATGACAGACCCTCAATGTATCAAGATGTGTGGTTCTCCAGTTCCTTTAAAACTGAATTTAAAGCCTTGTACCTCAAATGTTCTATATAATATCTAATAGATCTCATACCAAATGTCTAAATGGCTCTAACAAAATGGTTCCACTTCAAAAAGTTTTCTTCACACACGTGCACAAAGTTGCAGCCCTGTCTACTTTCATTTATAAGAGAAGAGCTACTGGGCTTCTATACACATCACTGGACTGGGACCAGCAAATAAACTAGAAGCTAAGACATATCATGTTCCAGAAACAGTCACACGAGTAGATCAACTAAGGTAGGAGGTAGTAGCAAGATGTTTTCGGAGATAGCCTTGTGTCCCCTAAATTTCCCTTCTGTTTTCAAAGAGCTTGGCAGTAACTAGCTGTAAAGAATGAATTTTCTACATTTTCCCCCTTTCTACAGTAACATTGGTATACCAAAATTACTGTATTTGCTGGCATATAAGACTCACTTTTTCCCCTGAAAAATACTGTTTGAAAATGGGGTGTGTCTTATATGTCAGTGTGTCTTATACACTGGCAAATAATATTTCCTGATATATAAATGGAGTGTCATATGCCAGCAAAAATGGTAAATTATGATTGTAATGCAAAAAGGAACAGTATAATCCCTTTGGTTGTGTAACTAAACTTTTAAAGTGTGAGGTGCATATGGCCTCATTATGGCATGTTTTGTACCATAGATCTACGGCTTTTGATGGCTTGCTGGTTTTTTTGAAAGCATAAAAAGTCACAGTTTTAGATACTTTTGAATACTAAGGAATTAGTTATATTTAATAGATTATAATCAAAACAGAAACTGACTATTTGGGGACCTTAGAACTATATGTAAAACCAATTGATTATTTCAAAGGAAAATTCCATGCTTGGCTTTAGGTAGGCTGGAATATGCTCTCCCATCATCATCTCCAAAGAAAGATTCAACTTCTATTCTGTTCAGCTCTGGTACATGGAATGGGGGAGTGCACAATGTTATTATTTATTTCAACCAGCAGAATATTCTAGGGTCCTTTCCACATGGGAGGCAGCGAAACGGGGGAAACAGGGCAGTACATGCGGGGACGGAGCTTACCTTGAAGCGGGGCACTCCGCCCCCGTGGGGAGCAGGGCGAATTCGCTGCTCTAAACGTCGGTGCTTGGCAGCGGCCTGCTGCTCCCAAAATGGCAGCCGGCAGCTTCCGGCGGCGCTCCGCCAATTGGGGCAGCGCACCAGCCGGAAGCCCGCCCCCGGGCAGCTCTGCAGGAATGCGGTGGCACGTCCCTGCAGTTCTAAATGGGACGCTGCAACGGAGTAGCACGCACAAGTTTTAAAAAGATCACTTGAAAAGTGGTCTTTATAACACATGGAGCGCCACCTGTGTGGCTGCGCGAGAGCAGTTTAAGGTCTAGAACCTTCCCCTTTTTCACTGCTCTTGCACACTCCGCAGTGTAACGACCTCCGTGTCCGGTCGTCACAGCGCGGGGTTTTACCCCCGTGTGGAAGTGGCCTAGATTTACCATGTTCTTTCTAATATTTTCAGAATAAGCAGTCTAGAATAAAGCTTGACTAAGTTTTTTATCATATTTTTCTGCCATTTTACATTTACTTTGATGAAATATTTGTGTTAAAGGAAGTTTCATATCTCTACATATATTTGGTGGCAAGAAATGTCATCTCTCTAATAAACCAACACACCTATTCAAATCTGTTTCTATTTGTCCAAATATATACATCATTTTATCCTCTTTCAGATTCCCAAGTATGAATATTAGGTCATTAATGAACCTCAAAGGAGAAGTTTAATAATATAAGCTCAAGAAATCTGCAATTTATTAGACCTATCTTAAACTGACATAAAAGTTGGCATAATAAATTGGAAAAGCAACTGAGCATTTTGGGAATTTCAGTTGTTGTTGTTGTTGTGGTTGTAGTAATAATAATAATAATAATAATAATAATAATAATAATAATAATAATAATGGTTGTTGTTGTTGCTGCTGTTGTTGTTGTTATTATTATTATCATCATCTTTATTTTTATCTTGCTTTTCTTCCCGAGGGGACTCAAAGTGCCTTACAGCCATTAAAGGAAAAATAATTAAAAATTGTCATGTACAAAAGTTAAAACATAAATTAGATATCTTTTTTTAAAAAATCTACTTCTAGTCTTCCTGAACCAAGGTGGCATAGTAGTTTCAGCATTGAACTGCAGCTCTAGATACCAGGATTTGAATTCCTAGTCAGCCATGGAAATGCACTGGATGACCTTGGGTAAGTCATACTCTTTTAGCCTTAGAGGAAAGTAAACACATATCAGTTCTGAACAAATCTTGCCCAGAAAAATCTGTGATAGGTTCACTTTGGGATCACCATAAGTTGGAAATGATTTGAAGGTACCAGTAACAACTAGTTCTTTGCTTTAAATGCTGTTAACAACGAAAGTGAATTTACTGTGAACTGCTTCATTTTATAATCCTGTAATTTTAAGCTTCATTCATATTGTCATGGTTTACATTTGCAGAAGATTAGTAAGGAGTTTAGCAACTTGTCCTCTCATCTGCCTGTCCATATTTATTATGATATAACCACATGTATATATGTTAACTTACTTTAAGAACCTCTTCAACTGCTTCATAGCTGCATTGTACCCTTTATCGGTTCATAAAGAAGCTTGAAATGTAAGTATCTAGTGTGATTATGCCAGCCTTGTGCTAATAGGAATCTCTAATAAGGAGCTTCACATTCTACAACTTATTCTTCACAAAATTTGTACACTGTTGTTTTACACAGATTATTTTTCTGGAAAAGGAGTTTCCTACAGAGAAAAAAGGCAATTTTCTGTGCAAAACAACCAGATGTGAATTTTGTATAGAATAAGTCCTGAATTATGAATAGGCTTCGTAAACTCTGTGGTTTTTGAAGTCCTTCTTGCAGAGGGAAGGAAATTTCTAAAATTGCTTGTTGCTCCCTTCAACAATAAAATTACTGGTGAAATGCATCTCTGATCCATAAACGTATAATTTATACTCTCACTGACTTAGTTTTACTTTAATGTACCCTGTGAATCTAAATTGAGCAGGACTGTGGATCAGGTGTTCCTGGTTACTATTCACGCCCATACATTTCTGGTCATTGTTACCATCTGTGGGCTATTTCACCCATCCCCACAGAGGCATAATTGGTGCTGAAAAGATTTTTGCATGAACAGAGTGCTGCACAGATATAGAAATATCAGAATCCATGTGGTTTTGTCACTTCGTGGAGCATATGCACACACTATAGCAAAATGTAGTCTTACTAATTAATGTGAAGTGGGGACCATGTGCCCACATTAGCCAGGAATGTCAAATTACATTTTATTCAAATTACTGTGTAAATGTATATGTGTGAGTGAGTGAGTGAGTGAGTGAGTGAGTGACTTTGGCTTCTTCTGCACTACACTGTTATAGTGCTATTATTCCAGTTTCAACATTCTGTGGAATTCTAGGATTTGCAGTTTCCTGAGGCCAAAGAGCTCTCTGGGTGAGAATTCTAAATGCCCCTCCCTAAACTGCAGACCCCAGGATTCCATAAGATGTTAAAAGTAGAATAATAGCACTATAACAGTCTAGGGGAGAAATGGCCTTTGACTACGACTAGCCTTTTGTGGTTCCTCTCACCTTCTGCTTCTTGAATGGACCAGATGGAGTGTGATTTGCCTAACTGTCAGTGGCCAATGGTCTGACCCAGTGAAAGGATTATTCTACCACTGTGGGATGAACTATGTCTCCTACATACTGTGGGCTCCTAGTGTGACTAACACAGAGGGAGACAAGAGGAGGGACTTGTGCATTCCATTAAGTCCTCCCCTTCCTTTCCTTCTATAATTTTAGCACTGAACTAAATGGCTCTCTGGAAAGACAATTCTTATTGCCTCACAGTTGCTAAGCTCTGAAGGTGTTAGGGCACACAATGTTATAGAATTAAACTGCAGGGATGAAGAGCTGCCTAAACTAATCCCCTGAAATAAGCCAACAATCACGACATTTAAACCATCCCAAAGAAATTAATCTCTCACCTCTTTTCAAAAGCAAGCAACAGTGGAGGTTTGACCACTTCCCTAGACATTTTGCCTGGTTTCTTCTTGCACTTAGGAAGCTTTTCCTTGTAATTAACCTAATTCCACCTTCGTGCCTCTTAAATCCTCTTTGTATTTAATTCTCATTGAAATAACTATTATTTATATTCTTTATGACAGCTTTTTTAAAATAAATGAAAATTTATCATGATCTCTTTTAATCTTTCAATCTCTGACCCTGAACATGCCCATTTCTTTCAACCTTTATTCATGTAGCTTTATTTCCCCACAAGTTTCAGTTACACTCAAGATCTCATTACCTTGACCATTGTCTTTCCTTACTAAGGGATTAGCTGTATAGAATTATTAAAATTTCCCTCCTTAACAAGCAGAGACTTTAAGGACAGATAAATAATTATGCCGAAAATAATTCAGTGAACCTGTCTTACTAGTCTCTCAGCAACATTCCCCCAGATAATGATTGTCTCAGACAGGTCTATAATTGGAAGCCATTAGGAGTGGAAGACAGGTCTTCTAAATACCCCTCCTCCTACATCCAAGATACCACTGCACAGGACTTCCTATTTGAAACAGCCCTAGTCACAAAATTAATCTCTCAGTCAGAGACATGTTTTTTTTCCTGCACCAAAGAAGAGACTATAAAGCAGTGGTTCTCAACCTGTGGGTCCCCAGATGTTTGTGGACTTCAGCTCCCAGAAGCCCTGAGCATTGACCATAGTGGCTGGGGCTTCTGGGAGCTGAAGTCCACGAACATCTGGGGACCCACAGGTTGAGAACCACTGCTATAAAGGCTTTACCATAATATTCTGTTCTTGTGACATTATTCGCTTCACAATATCCCCATCAAGAATGCTCCATGGTATTCTTAACAAACGGTTAAGATTTACACATTTTTTTTATTCTTTCATGTTCCACATCTCATGAACCTCTAATTTTGGATTTGACTCTGCCAATGGCCATTCTGATTGGAAGACTCAGGCAGTGGTCATCCAAACACAGGAGAACGGAAGAAGGACAAAAAAAAAAATGTGGCAGCACTTTTAAGACTAATTGGTTTTTATGTATTTTAGCATGGGCTTTCATGGACATAAACCCACTTCCTCAGATGCAGTGCAGAGTGATATTAAGATGAACACCATGTCCCTTGCCCTAAATTTTCAAAGGGCAAGAGACATGATCTACATTTTTCAGGATCCAATTCCATTGTAACCCACTCCCACAACTATATAAATGTGCTTTATTCCTGAGGCCTCTGTATTACATCTGAAAAAGTGTGTTTGTATCCATGAAAGCTCATGCTAACATAAAAACTAGTGAGCCTTAAAAATACTACCACATTCATTTTCTTTCCTCCCATCCTTTCCTCTTTTTTATGTTGCAAGAGACTAACATGGCTACCTTTTAAAAAAACACAATAGAGGTTATCCAGAAAGTAACCTTTCTACTTCATAGTTCTTATATCATTTCATGGCAAAGGCAGGGAAGTTTTTCTGAAACCAAATGGTCATCCTAATGAGATTGAGTACAACTCTTTAAAAAAAGGAAAAAACAACAACAGATTGATCACAAAACAGAAGCTTGGAAAAGATTGGGCAAAGGTGACCTCCTTTAAAAACCTCCCAAAGATCAACATAAGGAAAATAAATGTTATGCTTGTGCAATTCTGAACAATAATTAGGTCCTCTTCCTAGATCATTAGCACATCTGAAATAGAACCACAAGTAGTACTCTGGGAAATTAAGGCTATACATGCAAAATCCCAGATGTGTCCATTTATAGACTGGTATTTCTAGCATTTAGTTCCTCTACAGAGTCTCAATTAGCTGGCAAATATAGTTATTCCTATTCATTCCAAATTATGTTATTTTTGAACTAGGAATGATGTTGGATCTGCTTTTATAACATCTATGGCTTTGTGTCCCTTTCTAACCCAGTTTTTCATAGGATGGAGAGCATTTTCTTGCTTCAACGGTCTGATATCAGAGTGCTAATGGAAGCATAGCAGGGTCCTCCTTTTTTCCTTACAATATCCTTGACAGGAGGAATTTGGGCAAGCTAAGACTTTCGCTGAATGGGAATGTAGCAATGTAGCTACAAAATGGCAAAGTGAGAGGCAAAGTGGAACGAGAAGAAATATTCAACAAAACCCCAGCTCTTTATTTATGCCAACTTTAAAATGAGAGCACCACATTTTATTTGTTTACATTGTTTTTGTTAAAACATCAAAAAGGCATACTAAAAGAAGACAAACAGAACAAAAGGACAATTTATAAAATACATTAAAAACTGCAAACTACATGGTTGTTGTTGTTTTTTTAAGAAGGCTTAATAAAGAAAAAAAGGAAAAGGGAGAAAGAAAAAAGAGGAGGGAGAATAAGTAGGAATTAAAATAAGCAGACAGAAAAGAGAAAAAAAGAAAGAGTGAAAGAGGAAAAAAAATTACACTCAGATATATTTGACTGCTACCCCACCACGCCCAGATTATATCTAAATTTTAATTATCCTCCCTATTGGTTCTTCCCTGTTGGTTCTTAAAGTAAAATTATCATTTTCATACTTAACAATATTTTAAAAATAAAACAGTACAAAGACATCTGTCTACTGTTCTAAATTAAAACAGGACTACCTACATCCAGTTAACTTAAACTGTTAATTGAATCCCCTTACAGCTAACCTTCCACTTTCTAACCTAAAATACAGTATAATCCTCTCCCATTATACTTTATATTTATTAAGTGAATGATCTCTTATCAACTTATCTATTTCAGACATGTCCAGCAGTTTCACTTTCCATTCTTCTTGTGTTGGTATTGTGGGTTCCTTTCATTTCTGTGCATATGGTATTCTTGCTGTAACAGTCATATACTGAATGATTTTGATACAGACTTTATAGAATTGATCTTCTCTGATCTTAAACCCAGCAAAAACAGTTCTGGAGTCAATTGATTTTAATATCCAATACCTCTTCCAGCATATGGTGTATCATCATCCAATACCTTCTGGCTTTATCACATGTCTACTGCATATGAAAGAAAGTTCCTTTAGCATATTTGCACTTCCAACATTTGTTAGAAGAACCTTTATACCTTTAGAAAGTTTCTCAGGTGTTCAATACCATCTATACATCATCTTACAAAATTTTATTTCAAGTCATAACATTGTATAAACTTCAAATCTTTAGACCACACTGTCTCCCAATGTTCTAAACAAATTGGATGACCCCCATTCTGAACCCACTAAACACCATGCACTCTGTAACTTTTCTTCTTCCAATGCTAACTTCAACTAAAATGTATACATCTTTGCTATCTGACATTCATTGTCTTTACATAATTGATTTTCAAAATCTGTCTTCCCAGTATCCAGACCAAATAATTTTTAGTCCATTTCACATCTTTCTGTTATTCTAGAACAGTGGTTCTCAACCTGTGGGTCCCCAGATGTTTTTGGACTTCAACTCCCAGAAGCCCTGAGCATTGACTATAGTGGCTGGGGCTTCTGGGAGCTGAAGTCCGAAAACATCTGGGGACCCACAGGTTGAGAACCACTGGTCTAGAAGCAAACCCTCTTAATTTCAGACCCTTTTCAGGCAAGTCATCATTTATCCTCAAAAGCACTTGATCACCATTTATCTTAGTTAAATCATTATATGTTAACCATTTAACTTTAAATATTACTCCCCTCTCTTTAACAGCCAAAATGCATGCCAATAAAGTTAAAAGTCTTTCTCTTTTTAAGGTCATCCAGTCTTTGAACTGTACCACACAGGGTACATAGAAATATACCTTTAAATCTTGAAGTGCAAGATCCCCTCCTTGTTTTACATCTTGAAAAACTTTCATTGTTCACTCTAGTTGCCAAAGAAACTCTGCCATTATTGAAAAGGTATGCCATTTACTATTATTGGTATTGTCTGAAACAAAAACAACATTTTTGGCAATACATTCATTTTAATTGCTAATATTCTACCCAGCAATGATGAATTCAATTTGGAGACAGCATCACATTTTTAGAAGCAGTCTTAAAATATTGTGAAACAAGTCTTATTCTATGAAAAAATGGGTCCCAAATGGATTGTAGTTATTTTTATGTGCCTTCAAATCAACTTTGACATATGACAAATCTATCCTAGGGTTTTCTTGGCAAGATTCATTCAGAGGAGGCATGAAATTGACTTCCTTCTAGGTCACATGTCCAGTGGGTTTCCATGTCGAAAGGGGAATTCAGACTCTTGTATCCCAGCGTACAAGTCCATAACTCAGACTGCTCCATGGCACGGGGCTCTTTTTTTTAAATCATTTCTAATTAATTAATTATAAAAGAAAAAAGATACATAATGTGATAAACATAAAGGTGAAAGAAAAAAGTTACAACAGAAAAATGCTTACATTTCTATTTCTCTCTAAGTCCATTAACATAATATACTTATTCTATGTATTATAAATCATAAAGATTATATATTTTTGTTATATGTATCTGAATTGCTTTCTCATTATACTAAATGTTATTATTTATTCTCATAATTAGCGTTTAAAAATATACTATTAATAATTTTATTCTTATTTCTATCCTTTTCAAACTAAATTTAGCCTATTGCTATTACTGAATATAACCTTATTACTAAGCATGCTGTTACTAAGTGCACCTTAAGTGTACCCCATCCCCAGAGCCAAATATATCTCAAGTAACTCCACCTTCCAAAATTGTAACTCTTCTTTTGGAGGTATGAAATCTTCCTCTTTTATTAATACCTTTTCCACAAATATCTTCCATATTGCTTCAAATTCATTCCCTTTCATTATTTCTTTTTTGACCTTAATTCCACATGTTAACTTATCATTAATCACAATTTTCCACACTTCTTTATACCAATCATCTATTTGAAAATTTCCTTGAGTTTTCCATTTTCTTGATATAATTAACCTTGCTGCAGTTAATAAATTTGTAATTAAATCCTTCATTGCCTGGGTACAATTAACCTTATCATATATAGATAACAATGCCATACCAAGACATATTTCTAAATCAATTTCTGTTATCTCTTTAAACACCATTTGCCAAAATTTCTGTACACATTCACAATTCCACAACATATGAATATATGTACCAATTTCTTGACCACCCCTCTAACACAACCTTGAATAATTCTTATCTATGTGATTTAACCTTACTGATGTTAGGTACCATCTCCAAACCAGTTTATAATACTTCTCTTTGGCATTGGCTCTTCTAATTAGGATTAGATGGAAAGAATGCAGTTCTGGTCAGAAACTGGTGTCATTAAATTCAGTGAGGCTTAATCTCACTGTGTGCAGCATTCCAGTCTATGACTGGATCCTATGGTTCAATTAGTTTCCATTACTACTATGTTCTTGCATACCTTAGTCTGTAAGCAAGGCAGCAGACCTTCCTTTAGGATTTCAGTGTCTTTGGAAAGAGGCCACTGGCAGCTTTACAACCTTGGTTAGATATAGATAGGTATCTGTTTCACTAAGATACTAGCATCCTTCTTTAGACTGCAGGTGGTGGAAAGTGCCTTTGCTAACCCATACTTCTTCTCCAAGTCTGACAATAGTTGCAACTAACAAAATCACTTCACATTTTACATAGATTGAATTAGCACATTCTTTGAGGCAAGGGTATGTAACCTGGTACCTTTCAGAAGTTTTGGATTGCCACTCTCATAATCCTTAACAACCATTGTCAGTGGAAAGGGGTAGACCAGTTTACCTACACATGCCTTAGGGAATGGGAAAGAACATAAAGAAAAATAATATGCTTTAGGTGATGTGCAAGTTACTAAGAACCATTTGGTTGATGCAATTGGGATCTGTCAGACTAAGCTTGTTCAACCAGTTTTGAACTTTTAAAATTAATTAATCTTGTACCTTTTACAATCAAAAGCAATAAGTTGTAAGCATTTTTGAAAGGATGTCCTAATGAACATATATAATATTGCATACCTTCATCATGTGCTAGTCAGCTTTAGGTTGGCGGTACTAGTCATGTTCAAGTTCAGAGACACAAATGTACCTAGATCTAAAGGCTAAAATAAAATAAAATAAAATTTAGAAGCTAATGTTATACACATGAAATCCTTTTTTTTTTTTTTTAGTGGAATAGGATCCTCAATCAGCTATTTGCCAGTGAATGGTGAGGAGCAGCAGGGATGTGTTGGTCTTGTGTACATTGTGCTCTGCTTGGATTGGGCTGATATTGTTGAATATTTTGCTAGAGGACTTGAGATGGCTGTTCATTCTCTGCTCAGCTCCTTTAAATGGAATTGAAGCTTTAGAGTTTAGGTGTTATGAAATCCACACTTAATATACAGGCTCTAGATATTTGTTTTTAAGATTTTATTTTAAGATTAAATTTTTGGATATTTGCTTCAAAGTTTGAAAGAAGCTATTCACTGACATTGTTCATAGGACTGCTTATGGAATCTCAGAGGGATTCAAACATAAAATTAGAGGAAGGAAGTCACTGAGATCACATTTTATGATGATTACAATCTCTCATAATGAATAACTCAGAGACATCAGATTAATGTGACTGTTAAACCATTTGAAATATGGCCTTAATATGAATAAATCAGAAGTCCTTTGTGTGTAGGGTGTGGAAAACTACTCCTGACAGCTGCCTATTCAATTTTTTTGTACAACCAAATGAGCCTATCCAAGGCATCTTGAGAACTCATAAATATGAAGCCTTGAGAAGCCTAATTGTAACCTTCTATTGCAACCTCCTTCCCCACGCTCATGGCAAATAGGCTATGGGAGTGTCAAGTGTCTGCTGGTGCTACTTTTAGATATGTAAGTGTCTGTATTGCTATTTTTATGTCAGACTCAGCACAAATTGTTTAAAGAGCCATTTCTGTTTAAACAAAGGAAAGTGAATGGATGGAATCATTTTAGTTGGTCAAGCACTTAGCTATTTAATAATTTTATTGATCAGTTAGGCCAGAATCCTGTTGGGGAATTTTGAATGTGTAAGCACTGTAGTTATGTAAGGATTGTACTCAGTGAATTCCATCCCAACCCCCATAATCCTCATTTATCTGGCAGTAGCCACTGTGATTGATGGGGGTATCTGTCCCTTGATCAGAAAGTAGCTAACTGAAGTTCCTACTCTTTTTTGTGAGGGTAACAGGCAGAAGGAGGACTCCTGTTACAATTCCCAGTCATGTGGAGATCTCTCATGTGTAGGAAGGAATGACACAATCAGACAGCTGCTGCCCAATTAACAGTGGATGCTACTTGTTAAGTGGAGACTGCAGGACTTGCATAGTCCCTATTTATAACTTAAACTAGAGGTTACCAATTCCATTTATTATTATTATTATTATTATTATTATTATTATTATTATTATTACTGTGATTACTATTATTAATTGATTTAAATTTACAGACAGACAAGCACATGCACCAAAAGAAAGAAAAAAAGTAAAAAAAGAAAATTAAAAAAGAAATGCCCCTAAAAAAAGAAAAGAATTACCCAAAGATGTCCCTGATACAGTAAATTCCCTCCTCCCACAACTGCCCCCTGACTTCCCATTGTTCATGACTTTAGTTGTTTAATAAGTGCATATATTCTCTCCTCTCTTTATTTTAAATTAGTGGTTATGTAGGGATTGTGAATACAAAATATTCACAAGTGCACAACTCTAGGTTGTGCATTCATAACTGCCTAACAGGATTCTGTCTTTTTTTTCTTAATTTTTTAATACTGGAAAGTGGGAAAAAAAACTTTTTCCCTTTAAAATATAGGTCACATTTTAAATAATTATCTTTATAAGTACAAGTCCATTCCATTTCACAGGGGTGTCTACTTCATACATTGTTTCTTTCTTTTCTTTTTTTCTTTTTTTTTAGTCATATCTGGATATGACAAGAGCTTTTGTCCAGTTTTGAGAGTTTTCATCCTTCCCCAGGGAATTCCCTGAACCTCTTCCAATCACCGTGAAGGAGGGTCCCCAACTCTTTCAAGGGACATATTTGGAAGAAAAAGAAGGAGGGTGATAATGGAGAGGGAAGCAGGGTAAAGTCCACCTCTTCAAGCTTCATTGTGCACCTAGTACATAGTATCAAAGTTATTTTCTATTATTACTTTTAATGACATTCTCATGTAACTTAAGAGTAGTCTCATATTGGATTGCATCACTTGCTGAATTTTGAGGAGGTATTGGGTGCCACACTCTTCCTCTCGTAACATCCCCTTTTTGTTAATGCTACTTCTTTCAATATTTTTTTTATGTTTTTTATCTCTATATTTTTCCTTTCAGCAGAAATTCAGTGTTGGATGGAGGGACAGAAGAGGTCCATAGTGCCTTCTAATTGCTAGTATGAGGAACACTTCATTTGGAAAAACTCTAATACTGGAAGTTGTTTACGTATTTATTCTTCAAATATTCCTGTTGTAGTAATTCTATGTGTAAAGACATTTGACTCAATTTTCGTTATATGTCTACAGCATTTTTTTAAAAAAACTTTGCAGTTGAAAATCTGAGAATATCTATATGTCTCTATCTATCCATTATCCATCTATGGCCAGACTATAGGATAGAACATACAGAGCTTGGCCAGTATTGCTGAACTTTGAAACTGATAATTGCTTCATGTTAATAATTGTCTTTTTTTTAGTGATGCTTTTCCTGATTTCTGTGACAATATTGAAAAACAAAAGTAGATGAATCTTTAAGGAGGAACTGTAGATCATTTGTGGGTCCTAGCAGGGAAGAATGACAGCATTTTCTGACAGAATTGTTGGCATAAATATGATTTACGTAATTATTAAACAAGTCACAAAGTGCCATATAGTATTCTGTATAATGCAAATAAACATGGTGGAAAATGTTTATAACTCAACAGTGGAATCCCAGTGTGTTTACACATATGATAGTGCTACTCTGTACACAATGGTTTCTTCCTGGAACAGTTTGGGAGAGACTAAATTGTGTCCACGTTGGGAAATATCCTGACTCTGCCCACATATAGCCATTGTATTAAATTCTTTAGTATGGTCTGATTAGTTATCACTTCCAAATTGATGGAAAGGTGCTCAGGATTCATTCTTTCATATTTTAGCATGTACACTGGCACTGTTAACACTGGGGATAGAAACCACACTTGTCTCAACCTCAGATATGAAACTAAGAAAATACATTTTTTTTTTCTCCTCACCGGCAAGAGGGACAAGATCTTTTCTGTCAGCCTCAAAAAAGTTTTTGCAATTGCAAAAATGATTGTATACAAATTGCCTAAGCTGAGCAAATTGCATAATTTTTGAAAATCCTGTTGTTGTCTTGTTGCATGGATGCTGAAAAATTATAAGCAATAGATGATTTGCTTGTTACTTTCTGATGAAATAACTAGTCATTCTGTGCTTGCTTTTTCTCCCTCTGAGTTAAGAAGGACTTGTTCTCAGTAAATATGCAGAACATTACAAGCTTAGCCTTTTTTATTTTATTTCTAATTTCCTTCATGCTGTTTATACTCTCCATTAAAACTGCCTTAAAATTATTTTATGTACTGCAGGGGTTTTTTTATATTATTAAATATTCTTTCTTCGGTTTATTGTTGCTTATATCCATTTCAATATGCATGGGTAACATCTACTAAGGTGGTAGTGGTTGTATTATAATTATAGTGAAGAACTTGAAGAGATTACTAGACTATGAACCTTCCTTTAGCTGTGTCAGTGTAACAGCACCAACGCAAGTTTGCAGCTGTAAGAAGACTTTAAGTATATATTTAAAAGTGTGGTTTCACTGCCCTCTTAAGAGCTTTCATAAATTTAGGTCTGACAGCTCTATTCCAACTGCCATCATCAATACCAAAGAGAACTTTATTTAGGAGTGTCAGACATCTTTATAATTTCACTTTTTGATATACTGAGGATTTTCCAAAGATTTCCACAGAAAATTATTGGCTCATCATATCCGTTCCCAGGAACTGACAAATCACAACCTGTACAAATAAAATAGATAAATAAGGCTGAAAAAAGCACTTTATTTGAGACACATGCCTACTCTTTTTTTCCCAAGCCATTCATTTCTAGAGAGCTGTTAACTGAACAGGCTCTTGCACTCTCTTCTCCCTGTGTCTTGCCGCAAAGATATTTCTTCAACAAAGGCAGAGCTGTTAAAATATTGTAGTTATCCTGTTTGCCTTACAGCTATGTAAATTATTCAGTAGCTTCACATTTTATTTGCTCACCTGCAAGTTATATCATATATTCAAATTAATTTCTATATTAGCATATTTTCAGAGACTAGGGCTACTACCTTTGTCAGTGGATGGTTATTGCTTAAAAAAAGTAGAGATGTGCAACCAACCTCTGAACATTTCTGCTACAAATTCTTTAGATCTAATACTTGAGGAATTTGCTCTGCAAATTCCAGTATTAGTTGACCCAATTTGCACCTCTCCAATTAATGTCAGGTTGATGGAATATTAAAGGGAATGGGTTGGTCTGATATCCTCATGTACCTCTCTCTCTAAAGATAGGCAAACTTTTCTATGTTGAAAGCAGCATTTATTTAAGTGTGTACTTGTTGGAGCCACATGCCTAATTGGAAATTATTTGAGAACCTTTGAGTATATGCAGAGCATTCTTCTGTAAAATTTAGTCTTTCTTTCTCCCCACTACCAATGAAGAAGCATGGTCTGGGGAAAAAAAGTATCAAAGCATATATTTTGCATGGAGCATATAAGGATTCCCAAATGTAGGATGTATGGATCTGGCTTACAAGACTGAATGACCAGATTATTCTCTGCAGCCATTTTACCTTAACACATATTGATTTCAATCTCTAAATGTTGTTCTGTGAGAGTAATTAAATAAAAGTATATTTGCATGAATGAATCCTCACTCTAAAAAATGAATTGGTGGAAATGTGCTATGGAAGAAATATACCCTAGAGATCAAACTTCTCTGTCAGAACATCTGGGGAAAATGGGCTTCTCGTAAATTGAAGGAGCAATCCCATACTACTTATTTGCGAGTGAGGGTAACATAACTGAACTTGAGATTTACTCAGAATACTTCTCCAAATGAAGATTTGCACTATTATCAAAGGACCTTGGGTAGACCTCTCCCTTCAATTGGTGATTTATAATGTTTTAGTGAGTAAGTTTGTACCATGAATATTTGAAATGTAGTCTCCATTGACAAAGTCCGTGAAAGTGAAACTAAGTTCCAAGAGAAAGAGAGAAGTAATACAGTGCTCAAGAACTGAAGATTAAATTAAGCAGCAATTTGGAATGGAAATAAAAAATAGATCTAGTGTTTTCAAGATTCAAACAATGAAAAGGTCCATATGGAAGCCATATTTAAACAGAAAGTAATTGATATGACAGTGTAAACATGGCCACCAGAGAAATGTCCAGGGTTTAGCTAGATGAAACTGATCCTGGGCACATTAACAGTCAAGCCTCAATATCCAAGATGTCTCACTGGATTTTAGATCTGAATAAATGTGTGTCAGAAAATAGTGGAAATTTAGAGCAGCAACTAGATTTGTTAAGATTAGAGATTACAGGGCAAATAAATCATTTTAAAGAGCTTGCTGAAAAACATTCAAAGGCCCTTTTCGCATGGCATTTGCCATGCAAAAGGGCGCCTGGAGCATTGCATGATTGTGAGGAGAGATCTGCATGATGCAGTCACAATCACACAACGCTCCAGGGTAGGGTAGGTGCCGCTCGTGGGCTTTTTCATTTTCGGCTTTCAACCAAAAACAGTGCATGATTGTGCATTGCTCCAGGGCCCTGAGCGCACTTGCTGTGCATGCAGAGCCTCTGGAGCTGCGGAGGTCACTCTTCCTGCCCCAGCGCAGCCTGGTAAACTCCCAGGCTGCCCTGCGGAAGGAAGAGGTGGGGCTCTTGCACTTCCTGCTTGGGACCAGGCAGCTCATGTGGAGCTGAAGCAGCGGGGATGCGAGAGCCTCTCGCTGGAGGCTGCTCGCGTGATCCCTGCACCCCAGGTCTGCAAAAAGGTAAGCTGCGGAAAGGGCCAAAGAGATCACAGCATCAGTTCAGAATCTCACAACAGTTACACACAAACATGAACAGGAGATCTCTAATAATTTGAATGAATTGGACATTTTATGGCAGGAATTGTAAAAGGCACAGGATAGAACTATAATTCTGGAGTTAAAATCAAAGGAAACACAGATTAGGTTAAGTGCCAACTGACTCAAAACAGTTAAGCCAACTGACTTAAAACAGACAATTTTAAAAGCTTTGGTGAGTCTTATAGGCATCTCTGGTGAAGATCTTGAAAGGAAGAATGAAGCAATATCTAAGCAAAATTCTGCTTATGCACAGACAAAAAGAAAAAAAGAAAAAGAAACATCCCAGAGATGTGATAATTTGTTTCCCACACAGAAGAATCAGAGATTAAGCATTCAAAGCACTTTTTGAGATATACTCACAGTATTCCTCCACATGAAGATTTACAATAGTAACAAAGAACTTTAAAATAAAAGAATTAAATAATTATGTTTTTAGAAATTCTGAAAAGAATGCTGAAAAAAGAGGGTATAAATTCCTGATGGAGGTGCTCATTAAAAAAAAAAAGTTATGATCTTTCACTAGGTAGTCCCAGAAGGTCTGATAAACATGTATGCAGGTGAAAAATATACTATAAACTATTCAATAAGAACAAGAGATCTGCTAAAAATGTTGAGGAAAGAGGACCCAGAAGGTGATATTTGAATGGTTAAGAAATTGTTAAGCAGAAATGATAATAATACAAAAAGGTATCTTAATAAGACAACCAAAATTAATCTGAAAATAATTTCATGGAATGTAAATGGACTGAATTCATCATAGAAATGGGGGAAAAGGCATTTTTTTTAAAAAAAAAAAATCCCAAATATGAAATTATTTATTTTCAAGAGACTCATATTTAAAAAAGAGGCTATAGAATTTTGCAGAACAAAGTACGGGCTTAAACTTTGTGTATGCAAACAAGGACAAAAGAAATGGAGTAATATTTTATATAAATCAAACATTATAAGCTAAATTGATTTTCGAAGATGGACAAGGAAGATGTGTAATTGTGGTAACTAGAATGGAAAGATAACACATTTGATGAAGATTTGTGTCCCCAGTAATGAAGGAAAAAATTGTTAAGAAAGACATCTGACTTTGATGTACAAAATTTAATTTGCATAGGTAATTGGAATGAGGTTGTACATCCTAAAAAAGATAGATGTTCCAGTAAAGGTATTAAGGAAGACCAAGGGAGACTACCTAGAACCTTCTTTAAATATAGAGTACTTTAGATTAATATGTCAAGGTTTTCTGCTGCATCAGACATGGTTTCCTCTAAGTGGATGGCAGAAAACGAGACGATGTGGCCAAAGGTGCACGTGCAAAGTTAATATGTCTGTCTGTTATGACTACAACTTGTGTACTGGGGAAGGCCACATGCCAGAAAGATGGTTGGGTCACCCAATATGTTCAGGGTGACAGTTAGCCCTTAAAAAGGCTGGGATTTGCCAGTCCAGTCTGCCAGTTCATTATTTTCCTGGCTGGTCATGTTACGTTTCTGCTTTTGTATACTGTGAAGGGGGAGATTCTGTCTGTTTTTTCTCCAAAGTTATTCTTTGCTCCTGATGTTTTTGCTTTCTTAATTGCCTTTTGGAATGCTAGCTGAAAAGCCTTATCTTAGTATGCAGTCATAAATCTGCTCTAAGCTTAAAGAACGCGTCTCCAGCTTTTTTGTCTGCTTGACTGAAAACTCCGGCCATGGTGAAGTCTTGCCTCACTGTTTGCACTCTGTGTGTGCTCAGAGGAGCCAGTCCCAGCCAAATCCTGACATAATGGCTGGTGATATTTATAGCTGAACTAAAGAGACTTTTTTTTTCAGAGCATTATGAATCTTTTTATAGAATAGATACATCCTGGATTTCTAAGATTATGGCTAACTTAATAAAAAGTGTGAACAGTTTACCTTTTTTTTTTTCAGGTCATAATCTTGCCACAATGTTCCTGAAAACAGAACAAACACAATTTAGATGGAGAATTAATGATATTTATTTCTTAAATAGAAATATTACAGCAATGTAAACAAGAACTGAGGAAATTTTTTATCTGAACTTAAGTAAGTGTATGGAGACCACAATAGTTTGGGATGCAAGCAAAGGTTATATGAGAGGAAAATTTATAAAATATAGTTCTGGACTGAAAATAGAAAAAGTAGCTAAAAAGAGGAAATTTGTAATTTGGAGGGAAAACATAAGAAAAAAATGATAAAGCATCTCAAAAATGAATGCAAAGCTGCTATAACTTTAAGCAAAAGTACTTTGAATTTGCAAATAAACCTGGAAAATGGCTTTTGTATACACTGAGATAGGAAAGCATAGATAAAAATATCATCAAGATCAGGAAAGGAGATCAGTTTGTTCTGTATGACTTGAAAATATTAAAGTTTTTGAGGAATGTTATGGAGACTTATATGCAAAGGAAAATGAGAAAATCTTAGATATGGAAGTTTACTTGGATAAACTCCAATTGGACCAATTATTCTTGGAACAAAAGCAAAATTAGAATGGGCCTATGATGACTATGGCACTTATTAAAGCAATTAAAAATATTAAATCTGGAAAAATACCAGGGATAGATGGCTTATTTACAGCATATTATTGTATAAAGTACTGTATTACTGAAGATGAGCTACTTCAGCTATTAAAAAAGGTGTGTCATTAAAAAAAAAGGGTAGATAAAAAAAGGGCAGGCTGTAAGATATTTACTACTATCTTGACCAACTGAATGAGAAAACATATTACTCAGAGTGTTCATGAGGATCAGATTGCAATTTTTCCCCTCAAAAAGACAAGGTACATATAACAAAAGTTCTTAATATTATTGAATTTTTGGGACATCATTCCTATTCAGTTTCATTTTGGGGATCTATGTCAAAAGCTTTCCCTGTAACAGTAAAGGTACCACAAGGATCAGTCTTGGATTCTTTTCTTTTTTCATTATACACACTCCCCCTTGGATTTCCTATTTCTGAATTGTGTTTTCAGTATCACATTTATGCAGATGACACTCAGATTTTCCAAAGTTTTTAATCAATTGACAGCTGTGTGGAAGTTAGTGAGGGGTTGTCTGTTGTGTCTATCTTCATGGATGATTGCTCACCATCTTAAGCTGAACATGGAGAAAACAGAGATCTTGGTATTTCAGCCTGATCACCCAACAGCCTTTCTTTCATGTCCTCCACTGGATTTATAGGGTTGCACGGTGATGTCATGAGCCAGGCTGAGCTGGCTGCTGACTCAGACGACGGGGGCTCTGAGTTGGTCTTGGACCCTCAGCCAGGCAAGGTTCCCTTGGAGGGAGAGGGGGTCCCTGCAGAGGCAATGGTGGACCCCACAGCTGTCCCAGAGCCAATGCCCGAGCCAGTACCCACAGCAGAGGAGGCCAGTGCTTCTGGCTCGACGGAGGTTGCTGTTCCTGACTCCGGTCCAGAGTTTGCTGCAGACCCTCCCCCCACGTTCTTTCAGAGGTGCCAGGAGAAGGAGGGGGTTCGCTGATCAAGGCAGTTGCGCGAGAAGCGCTTGAAGTCTGAGGGCCTTCAGCTGTGAGCTGGGCCAATGGACGTCTGATCAGCCCCAGCTGGGCCCAAAACTCTGTATTTAAGACAGACGCTGGGGGGAGTTGGGCACAGGGCAACAACTGTCTTCCATCTGGGAAATCCTTGTCATTGAGTTCGCTGCTTCAGTTTGTTTTGGGTGATGTAACCTCTTGTTTATTTTACTACTTTATTACTAAAGACCATAAAACCCTGCTCCTGCCTCTGTTTTCTGCCTAGCCGCTGCCAGGCATTGACAGATGGCTCCGATCTCAGTTGCCAGGAACCTCAGAGCCCTGCTGGATGATCACCTTTCTCAGCACCCCTTTATTGGGGCTATAACAAAGGCACATAATTTCCATCTCTTGAACATCTGCAAGATCTGGAGATTCCTACTTGTTGAGACTGCCCATCAGTTTTTCCTGGCCTTGGTAATCTCATGCCTGGATTATTGTAACCATTTACTGGCAGGTTTGCCTTTCTGCTCCCTTCTTCCTCTGGTTTTAATTCAGAACAATGCCATCTGAGTTGTTTTACATTTCCTAATTATTCACCTGTTTCTTTTCCTTCACTGCCGACCAGTTTGGGCCAGGGCCTGTTTCAAACTTCTGGTTCTGGTGTTAATTCTAACTTCCCTCAGTACCGCGCAGCTCAGATGGTATAGTATGCTTCTCCAGGAATTTAAGATCTACAGGCAAAGGATTACTGGTTGTTCCTCCCAACACATACAGCAGTATCAAGGATGACAGCCTTTCAAGATCTGGCTCCACATTTGTGGAATGTTATTCCTTTGGACCTCTGGCTGGAGAAGGATCTCATCCATTTTCATAAAGAACTGAAGACCTTCCTCTTTGATTCACCATCTTAAGCAAATAAGTTGTGTTTAAGGTGCTGAAAAGGTGGGGTGTTGGGAATTTCAGTTGATGTATTGTTATAGTGTTATGTTTATTGTCTTTGTCCCTTACTGTATATGTTGATTTCACGCCTTTGGTGAAAATGGTGTTATAAATAAATATGGATGATGTTGTTGTTGTTATTGGCAAATGTTTAGTCAAGGCTTTCATTTCTCTTTCAAACAATCTCTGTTATAACAAATGGGATACCTTTTATGCAATAACAGAAAGAGATTTCCAGGTTTGTCTATTCAGCAAGGAAACCCGGTATAAATTTTAAAACACTGTATAATGCTAAGGAAAAGGGCCAATTGGGAGTCCCTAAGGTCAAATTGTATTACAAGGTCTGTTGTTTTATATGGTTGAAGAAATGCTTGTTGCTTAGGAATATGAGAAGTTTGGAACTTGAAGGTGATAATTAATATTTGGTTGACATACTTATCTTTGGTATGATAAACTCAAGGCACTGGCACATGCTGAATTTAATAATCATAGATTTAGAAAGGCTGTCCTATGACTTTAGTATATGTATAAACAGAGATTTTTTCCTAAGATAGTATGAGTCATCTCACTGCAGGAAGACTTTTTTATTCCTAAGGAAACAATGGGTTAAACATTGGAAATTCTTGCTTTATGATGATCTTTTGTATTTTGAACAAGACACTTGGCAGTGTAAATCATGAGATGATTCTTAAGGAAGGCAAAAAAATATGGATTTGCTTATATACAACTTAAGATTTAATCAAGATATAGAGAAATGCAGTCATAGAGGTTAGATTATTTTTATTTGGAACATTTCCAAACCGCACTGTTATAGTGCTATTATTCCACTTTTGGTCTTCTGTGGAATTCTGGGGTTTGTAGTTTACTGGGGCCAAAGAGCTCTCTGGCTGAGAATTCTAAATGCCCCTCCCTAAACTGCAAACCCTAGGATTCCACAGGAAGTTGAAAGTGGAATCATAGCACTATAACAGTGTAGTGTGGAAAGGCCTCTAGTCTAATAGTCTTTGTGTGTGTGTATGTGTCTTCAGGCTTCATGATGTGCACAAAACAGCCTCAGTTTAGTCATTTTGGGCTCTTGGGAGTGTTCAGGCTTGATTTGTTCTAGGACCCCTTTATTTTGCTTTTTGGCACAACATGGCATCCTCTAGCACCTCACTTTACATAGTTTTTTGTTGCCAGCCTTCTTCATTAACCAGCTTTTACAGCAATATATAGGACCTGAAAATATTGAACTATGGACGATTCTGACTTCAGTATTTGGTGGAAATAGTGTTTGTTCATTATTGATGTGTTTGTATGATGATCATACAGGTTGTCTTAATGGCTCAATTGCTGCTACAGCATAGTGTAGTAAGAATTCTATGAAAGTTTGGTTTAACTGCCTGGTAGCCAATAAACTCTGAACACGCCTGCCAAGACTCTTCAGGGCACTGCTGGCTCCTGCACTGATCTAAATAAACCGTTGTGGTCATTTTACTACAGCCTTCACTCTTGATCTTAAATGGGCCAAATTTCACCTATACACCCATGTTTTAAAGCCAGAGCTTGATGAATGTGCGTGTGTGTGTGTGTGTGTGCCTGCACACACATAAAGCAGACATTGGGAAATGCCTGCCTTTATTTTGAAAGGGGGATCTTTGAAATTTTTTCTTCATTGGACTATATGTCTCATTCTGTTATGTTAAATTCAGAGACTGGAGTATCTCTCTTTCTCTCTCTGTGGGTGTATAAATCACATTGGGATTAGGATCTCAGATTTTTTTTTAACTTTGTGGGATTATAACTCCCATCACATTCTATATCTTAAACACAGAACATAGGAATTTTCTTGGCTGTGTGCTTGGCTAACAATGGGAAAATCCTGTCTTGGTTGTGAAAGCAAAATCTTTGACTGATGTCCTCCATGGGCATCCATCCTTATACTGTCCTGAGTGTTCCCATTTAACACCAGTCCCTCATGAATCTCCCCCATTCTTACAGTGCTTTCCTTCCTTCCGTGACCTTGAAGTCTGACGGTCACGTAAACATTTTGGTAGAAGAAAGTAGACTAGATTAAATACTTCACCAAAACTCAAATGTGAGATGAAATGGTATCTTTACTTCAAATGGCATGGGAACACCCCCTTTAAGAAAGATTTTAGTCATAATGATCAGCCTGTGAAATATTTACCTTCTCTTTTCTATTTCATTGACATATTCCGAGCAACTGTAGTTCATTTTTAACGCATTATGCTTAATGACATTTCCAGGGACCGCCCTCTGACATCACAAGGCTCCACTCTTTGGGAAATCAAGTTTTGGGCCTGGGATGTTCCTAACCTGACAAATCCTGTTTAGGAAACTGAGAAAGATTCAAATGTGTTTATCAGGCTTGATCAGCCACTTCCCACATCCCCTCAGAAATTAAGGTAGGCCTAGTTGACTCAGCGGTTGCCATTGCCAGGACTACTAGTCCAAAGAATCATAGAGTTGGAAGGAACCACAAGTACCATCTAGGTCAGCTCACTGGCATTCAAGGATACACAACTAAAGCATGCCTCAAAAATGTCCACCCAGGTTCTCTTTAAAGACCTCTAAAAAGAAGAGTATATCACCTTTCAAAGCAGTTTATTCCACTATCAAAGATCCCTTATTACTCACAGGTTATTCCTAATGTTTAGGTGGAATATCTTCCCCCCTCTCTCTCTCACCATCTTTGTGACTTTCCACACTACACTGTTATAGTCCTATTATTCCACTTTCAGCCTCTTGTGGAATTCTGGAGTTTGTAGTTTATTGAGGCCAAAGAGCTCTCTGGGTGAGAATTCTAAATGCTCCTCTCTAAACTTCAAATTCCAGGATTCCACAAGAGGCTGAAAGTGGAACAATAGCACTATAACAGTGTAGTGCAGAAAAGCTTTTAGTAATTGAAATCCATTAGTTATGGTCTACTCTAAGGACCAGGAAGAAAACAAGCTTGTTCTATCTTTACAAACTTTTCCTAGTTGAAACCCCTTTCCTAATCTTTAGTTGTTTTTTATGTTTTTGTTCTCCCTCTTTTCACAACATTTTAGCATATTTAGGTGCTTTTTTGCTAGGAATGGGAGAGAATTTCATTTCTGGTGTGTGTGTCTGTGTGTTGCTCCCCCCCCCTTTTTTGGGTTCACTTTATTCAAAACACTGAGAATTCTTACAGTCTAAAGTTCAATTACCACAGATTTAAGAGAATTATTTCGTAGACTGCACAAAATAAGTGCACTGTCCTCACAATACATGGAGCTAAATTTAACATAACTCCTACTTAGCATAGACTCACTGAAATCAATGGAATTTATGTTGATTTCAATGAAGATAGATATTGCATGTATTCCAGTGATTTTACTCTAGGTAGGACTAACATCAGATTCTACCCACGACCTTTTGTATACAACTTTGCTTAATACAGACAACTTCTTTCAAGTATCTTCCCTAACATAATGTATTTTGCATGTCATTTCTTTGCTAATATATTCATTTTTGGATTAAGATTTACAAAATATGAACATTTTGTAGACATTTTTGACAGATGTTCTACATTGCAAATTTCAAAGAACTGTGAATTTTGAAAGATAACTTAGTTTTCATATATGTATTAGTTCAAAAGTAAAAAATTAGGTAAGTGGAGGTTAACATGTGAAGCAAACCAATTTCTGCACTTCACTATTGATTTACCTTGTTCTCTTGCTGCTGTAACGTGGACATATTTATTCACCTTTAATATCCTGACATCTAGGCAGTTTCATTATATATGAAAGCACTATTCAGACATAAGCCTATATGAAGAGGATTAAAACACATATGCACCAAATACATTTTCACCTTGGTGGAAGTTATTTCCAAAGTGAATCATTTTCAGGTTCAGAAACATTTGGCTGGCCTTCTGATTATATAGTGCTTTCCATTTTCACATCCTTATGTGCTTCTTGATCTCAGCCAGAGCATAGGTAGAAGTGCCAAAATAGCATGAAAGTCTGTTATCATTGCTATTTACCAATCCAAATGGGATGTTAAATAGCAGGTACTTGAGACATCACATTGGAACATATGGTGCTTTTTGACATCCAGAGCCAGAGGGAAATAGTTTATACTAACTTTTGACAAAGAGCAAGCTGTATACCTTGTGCACAAATAGTAGCACCCTAAGCTCCTGGCAAGACAGAATTATCTAGGTTTGGTCTCTTCTGTAGAACCACAGGAGTTCTGGAGCAGAATGTTTTGCAATGCTATACATTGTACGCTTTTCCAGTGAACAAAATAAATCATCTGATGCTAACCGAATGCTTTTGAGTTCAATAATCTGGTTAAAAACTCTGGAATTGTTCCAGAGCTGGAAAGATATGCCTGCAAAGTTAGCAACTAGTGATAACATGATAAGGAAATAAAGATATTAGCAGTGTTATGAAGCATGAAGCAAACAGCAAATGGTCAGAGAAAACCTGGATGTATATTCGTGTTGAAGAAAAGAGCCTGAGAAGAACTGTGCTGGATCAGACCGAAGTCCTATCTAGGCCAGTATTATGTTCCCACAGTGGCCAAGTAGTTGCCTATGGGAAGCCCATAAGCAAGAAACTGAGTGCAACAGTATTCTTACAGCACTTATTAATTCATAATGCAATTCACATGCCACTAGTAAGAAACTCTGTTTACAATTTCCTTGAGGCGCATACACAATATCAGGATTTAGTTTTCTGAGAGGTACATGAAAATTACAATTATATTCCTTTGTAACAGCCGATGGGGGCTTAATATGACATTATCTGTGATGAAATTTGATAATGGAAACAGAACAATTATTTGGTCTTATTCAGAAAAAAAAAATACCGTGTGAATTTCAGTGTTTCTGATTGACAAAGAACATTTGTTTTTGTTTTCTAGTCTCTTAGACCACAATCCAATTGTGTGTGTGTGTATGTGTGTGTGTGTATTAGAGCTTTAATAAAATAAAACAGTAAAACACTTTAATAAAGCACATCAAGCTAGTGGAAGTCTTCCTTAGCAAGCATATTAATAATGTTTGCATTTGTTAGGAGCGGGGCACAAAATTATTCAGTGTTTCAGCTATAAATGTGTTTTCATTTAAACGTTATCATCCATATGAGGGGCTTTTACTATTTGAAGTCGTTTGCTAATCAATATTCCAAAATGGCTTTATCGCACTGGACACAAATGGCATTTTGGCTCAGTTTGCCAATGCAGTCGTGACCTTGGTAATTCATCTGTGAGGTAGGCTGTCATTATTTCCTGACAAAAAGTTCTTTGCCTTAATGAAGAAGAATTTGCTCAAAGTGTGCTACAATGGTCAAATGCCATGGAATAAGAAGTTTGAATTAGAAACAACACAGCCATAACACCAATTCAAGCCTGTATATTCATTATTTTGATTTCTCATCCTTCCGTTATCAACCTGATGACACAGCCTAATGTGAGAACGAAGTTTGTTCAAACACACAGTCTTCAGGAGATGACTTTGAGAAGGTAGCAATTCTGATCATGATGTCCAGCAGCTTTAAGAGAGCAAAGTTCTCTGTTAGTACTACAGTAATCAAATTATGAACCATGGGCAAACCAATTTAGTCCTGATGGTTGTTATTTTCACTTTCTCCTCCATTTAAATTCTTTAAACCTCAAGTTCTTTCCCTCATGTGTGAGTGTGAGTGTGTGTGTGTGTGTGTGTGTGTGTGTGTGTGTGTGCACATACTGTATTAAATTTAAAAAAGCAAAGAGAAATGGAATTGCTCCTCATCTGAACTAGTCACATTCAAGAGATAAAGTTATTCCCAACACAGAGATAACTATGGGTGCATCTGGACTGCATGATTATAATGGATTGATTCCATTTCAACTGTCATTCCCAGGAGATTTGGGCACTGGGAGACAAGGGTTTGAATTCTCACTCAGCCAACAAAATCCACAGGGTGATCTTGGGCAATTCAAAATATCTCGACCTCAGAGGAGGGCAAAATCCTGAACAAATTCTGCCAAGAAAAAACTTTTATAGGTTCACAACTCTATTGATAACTGGCAAGTGAATGTCTGAATTGGGTTCACTGAAAAATATCAAAATAATTGGGATAAAAATTCCAGCTGTGTTATTAAATCTATGATGGTTCACATATGCAAAGCATCACCTGATTATACATTCATCAAATGATGAACATACATAGATGAACTACATCTTAGATTCTGTAGATTACACTGGAAGGGGTGAACCTATGGTTCTTCCACTATTGATACTACTATACCCAATGCATCACTTTTTGCCAGGATTTTTGGGACTGATGGGAATTGAAGTCCCACAACATCTTGCATGATGTCAGAAACTCCCCAGCCTTCCTTTAGATAATAGATGTTAACTGGAAGATATCTAGGCTAATGCTCTTTTAAAGATCCCATACTTACTGCTTCATCTTTGCAGGTATTATTTATGAATTTTTTTGCTTGAGACAGTGTTTATAGCTGAAAATCTGGCTGAGCATTAATCTATGCATGCTTTCTCCCTCATGATCAGCTCTGAAAAGATGTTCTAAGGGATGCTATGCAGTCTTTAGCTGATTCATGATCCCTTAATCCTTTTTTTAAAAAACCTAGCTATAAACCTTGCAAATATAATAGAAATTGTGTTATACGTGTGCTGTTCAGACATGGATCAAAACAAGATCTCAGAGCTAAGCAGAGTTGAGGGAATAAACAGCAATCTGCTACATGAGAAGTGCTTGGGAATATTAAATGCCTGAAGACAGCAAGGTTTCTTGTTAATTCAGTTCAAGAGGGATTTGTGATTGAGGAAGCAGCTATTGGAATCGGACCCTATACCAGTCCACCCATACCCACTTTGTGTTTTCCTACCCCATTCAAAACTGGAATGTGGAAGTCCTACTATGGCTTAAGCTGAGAGGCTTCAGTGATAGCATCAAGAGCTAAAGAAGAACTACTTTAGAAATTATGAGGGTACCCATAATTACCAAACAGAGAAACCAATGTCTACATGGTATGAACATCTGTACTTGGTCATCTAAAAAGGCACAGAATACATCACACTGGCATTCAAACCTCAAAGATTTCTTCATCAGACACAGATGGTAACAAGAGCATGCACAAGAAATAAAGTGATCGTGCTGAAGTCACAGCACCTACTTTTATTTTCTTTGAGATGTTGTGGAGATGTTGAAGAATTGTCCATGCACAGTTCATGTGGCAATGAGCTGATCAGAAGGAGTAAGAAGACCAATAAAGTTTTCCTTCTTTATTTGATGATATCTTTGTATCCAGTTAACTAGGAATGAAATTCTTCACTAAGTTTCTTCTTGAAGGTAGGGATAAGTAATTTCAGTAATTTTCATCCCACTATGAGAAAATCTTTGACATCCATACAGGTTTCATGGAGATTTGCAATTTAGGACTTATTGTGCACAAAGTTCTGACATGGTTATATTGTTCAGAAAACATCATTTTCTGTGCAGGAAATAGAATTTTCTGGAAGGAAAATAATGCTTCAGTGGTAAAATATGAATTCCTATGCAATAAATGGAGTTTTCTATGCAAATCAACCATGCATGAATAGCAGCATATTGAGCACAAGAATTAATATTTCTGTGATATAATATTATTTTCCATGCAGAAAATGCCATTTCCTATGCAGAAAATGCTCTTTCCTGTGCAAAAGAACCACATGGAAATTTTGCACAGAACAAGTCCTGAAATGTGTAGATTCTAATAAGTCTAGGATTCTTCTTGTCATAGTTTCTCAACACTTGAAAGCCATTTTCTAACCATTTTTCAAACATTCTTGAATACTTTTCTAGCCATACAACTAACTTATTTTTTAAACTTTGTTTGCTGCTTTTTCTCGCCAGTAAGAATGTACTCATTTAAGTCCTGAAGGATGCCTGTGAGTTTTTGAAAAATGTCACCACTATATAGACAGAATAATTGCTAGGAATAGTGAGAATATTGGTAGCAGCCCTCAGAAGAGGCAACAAAATATGGCTTGTTCTGTGGCAGAAGTGCCTAGCTAGGAGAGCTTGGCTCAAATTTTCTTGTTAGTCATGAATAGAGTATACCCATTGAAGCAATAGGATTTGTATAGGTCTTTATTCACTATTCAACAGTTGATTCAATGGCTTTACTCTAGTTGGGACTACCAATGGAAATGATGCCTAGCCTATCATTGTCTGATGTCCACAGTATCCTCAACTTTGTTTTTAGCATCCCCCACACATCTTTTCTTTTTTTTTAAAAAAAAAAAAAGGAAAAAAGCGAAAAAACTCACCAATGATGTCTTACAATTAAAACACAGGGAAATTAGATCAATAAAAAAATGTGTAACAATAAACAACACTTCTTGCTTTCCTTCAAGAATAAATTATAGGGCTGAATTTGTTGTTGTGTGCCTTCAAGTCATTTCTGACTTATAGTGACCCAAAGGTGAACCTATCACAGGGTTTTCTTGGCAAGGTTTGTTCAGAGAGGGGTTTACTTTTGCCTCCCTTGGAGGATGAGAATGTGTGTCTTGCCTAAAGTCACCAGGTGGGTTTCCATGGCCAAGTGGAGATTTGAAACCAGGTCCCCAGAGTCGTAGTCCAACATTCAAACCACTTTAGCATGATAGTTTCCAGGGATAAATTACAAGGATAATTATAGGGCCTGAGGCTGACATTTTAAAACTGGTGAGTCACATCCCATCAAATGCCTGAGAGCAGAGAGAATTCGTAATCTGGTGTGGAAATAATGATAATTTTGGGCTAGGCAGGCTTCATTGGAAAATCATTTCACTGGTGAGAAGCCGTAAAATACCTTTTCTCGTGTAAGCTGATGCTTAACTTTGTTTTTTTGCTTGTAGAAAGACAGAATGCAGTAGAATTGGGAGCAGTGATCTTTGCATTCAACTGAAGCACTGTGAGTAGACCAAACACCTGTTCTGGATGGCTGCCTTCCTCCTAAAATGGATTTTAGGTAGCTTGAGGGACATAGGGAAGAAGACAAGTAAAGTGAATTCTGTCACCCTGCCACCTGAAATCCAGCGTGACATTGGATTAAGGCTTTTGTCTGTGAGATGTATTCTTATGTAGAGTCATACAAATAACATTTCCTATGGAAGGTTGTTTTTACCACAGGTGCTTGGATATTGAATAAGCATAGCAGGCCCGTAATGCTGCATAGCACTGTATTTAATGAGATGAGCAGCAAGCCAAGCCTGCAGATTTATAACTAAGACTAAAATGAGACTTTTAACTTGGAAACAGATCGGGATCATGTTCACAGATGATCTTCAGTTTGCAGATAAAATAGGGAGTGGAATCCCTTGCAGACTATGAGGGTTTTATTTAAAAAAAAATTAAAATAAGAAAAACAGAGCAATTTGTGTATTAAGTGTGTGAAATTTAAACTCTGAATGTGGATCAGCCAAAAGTTTAATTATTTGATTTACATTTTAAATTCCTTTAAATAATTAAAGTAAATAAAAATATCTTAGAACAAGGTAATTCCCAAAGCGTTCATTTTAAAATCAAGTTGTTTATTAATGTAACTATGAAAATACCTTTTCAGTTATCTGACAGACTGGAGAAGTTGGAAAAAATAATTGCTGTATGTGGGAACTAAGTAGCATGACATTCTTTGAAAAAGAAAGCTGAAATGCCAGAATAAATCATCTCCTTGTTCTTATAATTATATCTTTAGATCTGCATACTGTGATTAGCACCTTGGATTACCTAAATTGTACAATTAGCATGCAACATCTGACTGAGCTCCAGTACTGGTCAGTCTTTATTTGATATAACGTGTTACTATTCATCTTTGGTTTTTTTTTCTCTTATAAAGACAGAAATGTGATTTATTTATTTTTAAAGAAAAATCTGTTGATACAGATCACAATTAAGTGTGAAATATGCAACAGATGGCTAGACTTATAATCATTCTATCAGGCTAATAGTATACTTTCTGTATTTCAAAATTTGTTTTTCCCCAAAGATGCTGTTGGGCTGAAGCCATATTGACAGCTGGTCTGTTTCTAACATAGTTAGTTTGATATACCTCATCTATTAAATTCTGTACAATTTCCAAAATAACAGCTGACAAGTACAATTGACCACCTGGGAAATAGAATCTTCTGTTGAGAGCTTAAATTGATCTTTCTTTTGTTTTGAAACAGAAAAGATGTGTCGTGCTTTGGGTGACATTACAAACTTTTGTCATACTCTTTGCATCCCTAAAGAATACAATAATCTGCAGAGATATGTGTGTGTGTGTGTGTGTGTGTGTGTGTATTTGGTCCATCTCAGAATGCCCCACATCTATTATAATTCTAAAGAATCAAAGCAGGGTTTTCAGCAATTTCTTGTGTTTGTTTGTTCATATATTTATATCTTCTCATACATCCAAGGACCTTAGACTAGTGTACAATAAGAGTAGTTATAAAGTAGTTTAAAACAAAAGGAGTAATTTTTACAGAGTAGAGAATTTTTTTAAGAAAAAATGCATAATGCTTACAAAATAGGTTGTTAAGAATTAAAATATATTTTTCTATTACTTCTTAAGGTAAAAGTGAGAGTCTCTGGATCCTCAGATCTTTGTCTTAGAAACCTTATCAGCCCAACCCAACATGAATAATATTAAGGGATATTAAGAGTTATTGTACCAAATGTCTGGAAAGACAAAGTCCTCTCTCCATTCTATGCTTGCATGAAACTCAATATATAATTTCCCTATGATCTTTTGATATTGGTAGCCCACAATTTATCAACAACAATAGGGGAACTGTCATATGTCCACGAAGGCCATTTCCGCACTATACTGTTATAGTGCTATTATTCCACTTTCAACATCCTACGGAATTCTGGGATTTGAAGTTTAGGGAGAGGCTTTCCAAATTCTCAGTCAGATTGCTCTTTGGCTTAGTATTAGATATTCAAGACAAGACCTCCTTTTACACTATACAATTAGATGCTATGGAAAGATCCCATGAAACTGGGAAATTTGCAGTTTAGGGAGGGACATTTAAAGATAGCATAATATAGTGGTTTGAGTGCTGGACAAAGACTCCAGGAATCTGAGGTTCCACTTCTCCACTCAGCCAATAAAAGCCATTAAATGATCTTCAGCAAGTCATGCCCTCTCAGCCAATGAGGAAGGCAGTGGCAAATCCCCATTGAATAAATGTTGAACTTGAAGGCATATAGCAAATAATAATAACAACAACAACAACAACAACAACAATAACGATAACAACAATAACAACTATAATAGTTAATAATAATTCAGAATTATTAGCTATAAAGTTTCTTTAGTCCCTCACCAAACTATAAACCTCATTTCCATAGGATGCAGGCATAGCAGTTAAAGTGGAATCATAGTGTTAGAACTGTGTAGTGTGAAAAGACATTGAGAGTCTTCTGAAGATCAGCACACTGACTATGGGAGTCCCTCTCAAGGGAGATCTGATAGTCTCCTTATTAATTAATGAATTAATTGTAGAATTTGTCTATCACCTCTCTACCACCACGGCCTCTGAGGTCATGTACAACAGATGAAATTATTTAAAATATTGAATATATAGATAAAACATTATAGAATAGATTAACACAATTTTGCCTTTAAAAAGGGGTTAAAGACTGCAGACAATAGACAGTTAAAACAGCCATGGGAAGTAACATGGTCTTAATTACCCACTAAAAATCCAAAACGTGCGGGTGATTTACCTGCAGATGGCTGACAAAGACTGCTTTGTTTCAGTATGGTAGTTGGCTAGGTTTTTTAATTTGGTCTTTTTGTTTTGGGTATATTTGATTAATATTTTATTGTATATCACCAGAGGCATCCGGTAGGCAGAGAGTGCAGTTTATAAATTCAATGATAAATTAGTCAGAGCTTTAATAAAGAATTGATTGATTAACAGTTCATCTAATTTTGAACTGGGAATATCCATTCTTAGGTCCTAGGCATTCATTCTGTCTGCTATAGCAGACGGTAGGGATGGACTTTTTTTCTCACTAACCAAAATGAAAACCAGCCATTTCCCCCTTTGCAAATATTTCTTTGCAACTTCCAGTGACTATGTGTATTTTCTTTTTGGGCAGAAATGTCCTTCTCATGCACAGAAAATATACATTCTGCTCCATGAGCAATACTTTGTTAGACCAACCATGGGATCAACAAGGCAACACCAAATTTCTCACTTTTTAAAATACAGAAGCAAAGATACAGATCTGAGTGTAATATGCACATGGTGGGAACAGTGCTATAGTTTCATCCTCCACTGCATCAGATTCAGGTTTAACAAGGAACCAGATATAACCGGGACAATGATTTGAAGTGTTAAGAAACTGTGGCTGACTGGAAAATCCAGGCTGACAGCTCTTAAATTCTTCTAAACTTGTTACTGCAAAAAGAAAGTCATGTTCAGCCTCCATTAATCCAGATGGATCATTTTAATTGCTCACGATATTAGCAGCAGAATCTCAGCTGAGGGTTTAAGACAGACCTGTATAATTTATGATGTCTTCCTTGAATTCAAACATACTCTTATCAGTGGCCATTTCTGCACTACACTGTTATAGTGCTATTATTCCACTTTCAACATCTGATGGAATCTTAGGGTTTGCAGTTTAGGGAGGGGCATTTAGAATTCTCATCCAGAAAGCTCTTTGGCCTCAGTAAACTACAAACTTCAGAATTCCACAGGAAGTTGAAAGTGGAATAATAGCACTATAACAGTGAAGTGCGGAATTTGCTCGTGACTCAGTGCTTTTGTTGTCCAGATGCATTTGGGAAAAACAAGGAAGGGAATGAGAATAAGACCCAATGAAGTTAAGGGGTGCTACTTCTGAGTAGACATTTTATTGGGATACATACTTAAGAAAGGAATGAAATATCTGTCTGTCTGTCATCTATCTATCTATCTATCTATCTATCTATCTATCTATCTATCTATCTATCTCACCTTCCCTCTCTTTTCTATTGTTGTTTTACTAAAAAGGATCCCAAAATGTGAAGAACTTTACAGCTGTATCCTGAATTCTTGTGCAAACCACCATGATATGCCAATTAAGATTATATATATATATATGCAAATATATATTTGCACATACTACCTTTCCATCATTACACTGACTTTCACCACTAAGGAGATTGTTATAGGAACTAATTTAAAACAAAAACAAAAAAGAAAACCTGCCCTTCCTCAAAATGTGGACCAACAGTCATGATCATGATCATGATGATGATGATGCTCATCTGATGACTGAGAAAACTACATCATATCTTCAATGCAATGACAGAAAGGACTCTGTGTCCTCAATTGCTACTCATTCCACCATTGTGAAAGTGGAAGAATCTGGTTCAGGGTCTCACTAGATCTCAACAAACAGGCAGATTCACTTGAGACCGGGGTGTACCTCAGCTACCTCCATCTAAGAACTGCAATCCTTGGTACTCACTTACCTGAGAGTAAATCCCCTTGAAATCCAGAGTGTCTGTATCTGATGCCTGGAAATGAACCATCAGACAATGCAGATTTTTAAGGACAAGTAGGATGTGACCCTGCTTTATAGATTGTAGTAATTTTCTGTCACCATCATATGATGAAACAGTTACAGTCTCCAAAACAGTCACCACAGTTGGCTCCATAAGTATTGCAGTAGTCTTACCATAATATAAATGGCATTGGCAAACATATTCACAGCTTCTTCATATCAGCACAAATTCTATCCTATATTGTTGGATGCTGCAAGTATGCTGTTGTGTCACTGTAAAATCTTCAGCTCAGGTCTCTCGAAAATCTATGGAAGTCAATTGATGACAAACCTCCAGAAAGTATTTATCAGTCCTTTGGAGAAAATATCAGCCACCAAATTTCTGAGAGTAATATCTGTGTGTGTGAGGTGGTGGTGGTGGTGATGGAGATGGGAGAACATCTATTTCATGTCTAGAATCCTGATAAACAGTGAGTTCTAGTGTTGAATGAAGGATGGAAAAGATCTTAAAATACTACATGATAAACTAAACACAGATTTGTGTGGCACGCTCCATTCTGTTTAGCTTTACCTTAGTTTTCTGAGGTTGGGGATGATATGTGAAAGAACAAATCCCTAAATAATAATCATATGAAATTGCTCTGAGGCAAAATCATTGCTTTTATGACTTGCTTTGAAAACCTGTTTTGATAGAAGGAATAAGAAGTATGCTAACAAATAAAAATGAAAAAGAGGCAAACCTTTGTTCTTGTGAGTCATGTGAGTTATGTGGTTCACCATGCAAAACTGTAAAGGATCATAATAAATAGTGAAAGGAAACAAAGGCCACTTCTGCTCGGGTTAAAAAAAAAGTTGCAGTGAGTCCTCCACAGAGGACATCTGCACCTTGGAGCAGACTGGGTCTGGACTACTTAGCGTAGATCCACACCTCAGTCCACTCTGGAGTGACCCCAAGTGGTCCTCCAGCATGTTTTTGAAAAACCTGATTTTTCAGGTTTTTAAAAATGCCGACATGCACCATTGCATGCCTGCTCTCCAATGCAGATTCACAGGCTTACACTAATGTGAACCTACGATCTACAGAGGGCGGGCTTTAGGTTGGCAAGCTTCAGTGGTTGGTTGTGACTCATGATCAACCGGAAGCCGTCATTTTGGATGCCGGAGGAGTGCGGATCTGCAATCACGCACTGCTCCTCCTTGTCCCAGACCGGACCGGACCCAAAGAAGATCCAGTGAGTAGCAGCAGGGAGCGATTCTCTTGCCGCGTGCAGAAATGGCCAAAGTGTAAGTGAGCCTGAAGTTCTCTTATAACTAGAGAATTGGAAGGCAACTTGTGTAGAAGCTATCAGTAAAATCAATGCATCTATGGAACACAACTAATAACCTATTTTCCTATATTTAAATCTTGATGTGTTTATTCAACTAAACAGCCAATACCATTTAGCAGAGCTGACAACTAGCTACAAACAAGTAGATATTTGTAATCTACTTATTTTTTTCTAAAACTGAAGTATAACTATTTTGCTACCAGAAAAACAAGAAGCACTCCCCCCCTCAGAACTAAAGAAATTAATACCTATTGTCAGGATCAAAGAACATAGACAATGATCAAGTATTATCATTTATACCCACAAAAATCTCACTGTATATTCATAACAACTACATATCAAACATAACATCCATATACATGCATGGAAAGAACAAGTCCACACTGGAATATCCAAAGATATGGTCTTACTCCTATCTCAAAAGGAAATGTTATTGGACTTTTATTGGACAGTGAATCTGATGAGGGATAGCTTCACTCATTTTGCAACCGTGACTTTTACAGCAACTATTTTAGTTACTTTTTAATAATGTGTAAATAATTTCTGTGGAAAAAAAAAGGAAGCACAATAACTGTTGCTGCTGCTGCTATTGTGTACCTTCAAGCTGTTTCTGACTTACGGAGACCCTAAGGTGAACCCATCATAGAGTTTTCTTCACCAGATTTGTTCAGAGGAGGTTTGGTATTGCCTTATTCTGAGGCTGGGAGAGTGCAGCTTGTTCAGGATCACCCAGTGGATTTCCATGGCTGAGTGAGGATTCAAACCCTGGTCTCCCAGAGTCCTAAACCAACACTCAAACCATGATATACCATTCTCTTCATAATAGGTGTAGCTGATAAGTTTTAAAAGTAAAATTTCAAACTTCAAGAGGAATGCCAGTATAACGGTAATTAATTACCCTTAAAAAGTAACTTTTGACACTCTCACCCTAATGTAGTTTGTGGAAATGAAAATCGGTGTGGAAAGAAGCAGGCATGCAGGTGAATCTACCTTAATGGCATCTAGGCCAAAACATCATGGTGTTTTCTATTGTATTTAGATGTAAACCATGAGATTGAAACAGGATTTGTGATTCTGAGAAATTTGTAATTACTTCTCTTGGGTCTTCAGCATGAATTACAAGTCAAGCATCAATTCCAGGTAAAATTATCTGACTCAGAGTCTACATTTAGCTTTCAACAGCAATGGAGCAATAGCTCAAGGATATGATGTTCCTTGCAGAGGTCTAAAAGTGTATATACGATAAGGAGGAAACTCAAATACCCAAAGTGGTTTGCTTCCTAATCCAAGTGGGAAGTATTTGGTCCTCCTTCCAAGCAAGAAACTCTTCCCCAAAGCAGTGAAGTGAAGCAGGTTTATCCTCAAACTTTGGAGCTCTTTGAGAGCTTTCTAGGAATTCAGAGAAGCTGTCCAAGTTCAGGAGACTGACTTGAGGGCAGTCCCTGCTTTTAGAGCTCAGTAAAGAAGTGTGTCCCCGCAACTTCTTCTCCAGCGACATGTGCATTCTGAGCCAGATGTAGGTTGATTTGGGACGCTGGGATATATTCCAAGCATCCCAAATCTTCAGTTTAAACCATATAATTATAAAGTTAAGTGACAACCCAGATATTTAATAAGGCATTTGTGGTGATGGGTGAAAGGGAGCATACTACGTGCCAGAGCCCCGGATAAATTTACTATACTATAGTATACTATAAATAATAGCTATTTTGATCTAATTCAGAAGTTTTCTTAATCTAGGCCCTTTTTGCACGGCATTTGCCATGCAAAAAAGGGCCTGGATCGTCGTGTCATTGTGAGAAGTGATCTGCATGAGACACTCACAATCGCATGACACTCCAGGTGCCAGCAGGGGCTGATCGTGCACCTTTTCATTTTCAGTTTGAAGCCGAAAACGGTGCGTGATTGCACATTGCTCCCTGGTATCGCGTGCACTTACCTGGCATGTGGAGCCTCTGGAGCTGGTCTGGTCCTGCTTCCTGCCCTAGTGAAGGAAGAAGCGGGGCTCTCACAGCTCTGGCAGCTTGTGAAGAGCTGAAGCAGCAGGGAAGGGAGAGCCTCTTGGCAGAGGCTGCTAGCACAATCCCCGCACCCCAGCACTGGAACAAGGTAAGGTGTAGAAAGGGCTCTGCTTGTGTAGCAGAAATTGTTGATTTTAGCCATGTTTGAAAGAACTGCAGTTAATTGTTCATCCCCTTCCCCCACACCAAGATGCACTAAAAAAAAACTGCTCCAGAAGGTATCAAAAATTACAACTAGCTTAATAAAAAGAAAGTAGAGCAGGCAGTGGTTTACAATATCAGGTATATTGGTAAATACCAGGTGCCCAATTTAATGATACTGCTGTTGTAGCAATAATGCTACCAATAATGGGGTTTTATCATCTTTTGTCTGTGATTGCAAAACTGAAATCCTTTTTGAGAAGGAAAGCAAATGTCTCAGGCTCATAGCTATAATGTGCTATAATGTTACTTAAATGGCCTCAGTTTTGTCAATTTCCACTAAAAGAAAATAAATGGGGTATCACATTGTCCCCATTTTACAGATGGAGAGTACAGAGACTTTTAATAGGTGGTTCATAATTGTCATTTATACTAAAGCCATGGGAATACTGTCAGTTTTATACTGTACTGTTTAAAATATTCTTCCCAATTATTTTCCTTTTCTCCCCTGAATATACTTGTTATTTGGAGGGGAAGAATCTGTTCCAGGGAGTTATAGTTCATTTGGGTGCTTGTTTTCCTGCACATTCCATGGTCCTTCACAAATTACTGTATAATCGTTCTTTTGTCCTGCTGTTTTCCTGTATGTCACAAAGTAGTCCCAAGGATCATAGAATGTCATGTTTATGGTAATGTAGGCAAATGAAGGCAAGAGATTTGAGGTCAAAGATGAAGAAGGAGAATGGAGATAGAGCAAAGGATATAATTTTTCACTAAGTTGTATCTTGAAGAAATCAACAAGTAATTTCAGCAGTGTTCTTCTCACTGTGAGAAAATCTTCAAAAACTGCACATTTTTCAAAGCCTATTCACAATTCACAACTTTTTCTGTACAAAATCTGCACATAGTTGTTTTGCATAGGAAAAAAAGCATTTTCTTTGCAAGAAATAGCTTAGATGAAAATATCATTTTCTGCATAGAAAATGCTGTTTTGTGCAAAACAACCATGTGTACATTTTGTGCAGAATAAATCCCCAAATGCAAAGATCCTTCTCAGTCCAATATTCCTTCCATTAGGGTTCTGTGACACTTGGAAAATGCAGTTTTCTATTTAGGCAGAATTTTTATAATATTACTTCCATTTCCACTTATACATTAAATGCAAACACTAGAATTGGGGATAAATCTAATTTTAGTAGATTTCAGCTAATATTCTGAAAAAAAGAATATATATATATATATATCCCAAAAAGAACATTTGAAAAGGTACATTCAAAAGCACTAAATAAGACTGAAATAGAATGTCAGTATGTTTGTGTACATTATAAATATTAGTACAACCGCCAATGAAAGGGTGAGTTTTGGGATAACGAAGTTCAATCATGCCAAAAGCAAGAAAATGCAAATGAAACCGTATGTATTGACGATTTCTTTATGCCAATGTGAAATGCACAAGTAATTAAACTATACATCCCTAATTAAACATTCCTTCCAGTTTTTGTGGAGAGGCTAAGAATATAGAAATGAAAAATTCAAGAGGAAACCACATCTTATTAAAACTTCCACTTTAACTTCTTGAATGTGCATCTTTAAAATTATGCAGTAGTCATCATTAGGGAGATAGGAAGGACAATTATGTGTGAATTGTGTTCTGATGTGAAAAAAGCAACAATATGGATTAATGTATTTACTTAAAATATCTGTTTATAACCTCACAACCCTTCACGACACTCGATATGATTTAAAATAGATTTAAAACAATATTTAAAACATTAAAAGTCTGTGCGCACACACACGCACACACATACACACAATCCAACCAAACCACCTTCTTAAGAAAAGGTTTGAAATAACAGACCGTTAAAGCAGCCTTAGCAGCCACCCCTGGTTTTAATGTCTGAATGTTATGCAAAATACCCTATTTGCTGGCGTATAAGACTCACTTTTTTCCCCAAAAAATAATGTTGGAAAATGGGGTAAATCTTATATGCCAGCGTGTTTTATACTTTGGCAAATAGTATTTGCTGACATATAAATGGGGTGCGTCTTATATGCTGGTGCGTTTTATATACAAGGGAACACATATTAGTTGCCCACCAGAAACTGAAAAGGGATGGAACCAGCCCTACTTTCCCTCATTTGGAATAACTGCCAGAATTGAAGCGTTGCTACATAAAATTTCCTAAATTTATGGGGTGCTGACAAATGTAAGAAGGCCTTTGGTGAGGATTTCAAATGTCAGGAAGGTTCATATGGGAGGAGGTAGTCTTTCTGGTATCACAGCCCCAAGTGGTTTACAGATTTGTAAGTCAAAACCAGCATCATAAATTGAGCTCAGAACTAAACCGAAAATCAGTGAACTTCTTGAAAGACCAAAGATACATAATTTATAAAGTGCGCACCTGAAAATATTCTGGCCATCATATTTTTCACTAATTGTGACTTCTAAACATCAAGGAAGCTCCATATACAACATATTGCAGTAGTTTAATCTGGAAAGAATTAAGATATGTGATATTTATTTGATACTTTTTTTTGCTTTCAAGTTGACTTCAATGTACATGGCGCTATGAATAAGAAAATTCTAAGATCTCTGGCCATCAAATGCCTCCTTCAGGTCTTGCAGATTCAGGGCTGTAGTGTCCAAGACTGAATTAATCACCAATAGGTGGTATTCCTCTTTGTCTTATACCTTCTACTTTTTATTCATCTTTTTTTTTTTTTTTTAATAGGCTGCCTTTCCTCCAGAAATCTTAGGAAGTTTCTTTCATTCATTAACCCATGTCTCAGTTCCTTGGCTGGATGCCTGAATCATAAGATGGCTGCTCCTCTAAGGATCCAGACACGGTTGTTTATTAATCCTCAGCCACAAAGCAAAGCTCAGCATGAACTAGAGCATCTACATTTTAGAAGGCAGAAGACTTTCTTTCTTCCTCTGCTTTGCCCAGAAAGACTCCACACAGTCTGTTCTCAAGGGGAGGTCTCAAACATTCAGCACTGGCATGCTTTAAAAAGGGAACCTACCTAGCAATCAAGTTAGAATATTTCAAGCATCTCCATCAATCCTGTGGTCATATATGGTGATAAATTCTGTTTTCACAACTTAATAATCCTACCATGGAACAGTTAAATTGAATGACACAAGCCTCCAGCGTCTCAGAAATGTTTTTTTAGGAAGGCTCACAATCTCAGTACTCGATTTGTCTGATTCCATTAATTGGTATCACTGACATGTGACAATTCTATAGTTGTGGCTGAGTTGCAATCACACAATGTACAATAGATGTAGGTGAAACCTACATGTATGGGAGTGGTGTGAGAAATAGATAACAAGAGCAAAAGTCTAAGGCCTTTCTGCACTAAACTGTTATAGTGCTATTATTCCACTTTCAACATCTTGTGGAATTCTAGAGTTTGAAGTTTACTGAAGTCAAAGAGCTCTTGGCTGAGAATTCTAAAGGCCCCTCCCTGAATTGCAAACCCCAGGATTCCATAGGATGCTGAAAGCGGAACAAGAGCACTATAACAGCATAGTGTGGAAAGGCCCCAAACCTAATATCTCCACCACCTTCAAACTGTCACTGTCATGCAGTAACATCCTGTCTTTAAACATGGAGTTTCCACAACTGATGCTTTGGTGTGATCCATGTCTATTGGCATGATATCCTTATTGGCTCCAGGAGATAATTGTATGTCATTTGCTTGTATCTTAATTAAAACAGTAATTACAATCTTCTCAGGCTTTTCATCACTTTTAATTCATCTATTTTTGTCTGTCATCTCTCTGTTATGGCAATAACATTTTTTTTTTTAAAAAAAAAAGTTTTCATGCTTATGGAAATTAGAAAGTGGGATAAATCAGAATAAATTCAAGTAGCAATTTTTACAGGTGTCTGGTTTGCAGGCTTTTGAGGGGATGAAAGCAAGAGCATGAAAGCAGAAGGAAAAGCAAAGTGGAAAGTGCTGTAGCCAAAGTCCTAGTTAGTGGGAAGTTTGTAGGAATTAAATCTGGATTTTGTGCAACTTTTTTTTATGTAAGAAACTAAGCCAAAGCTTCTAGAAGCAGATTAACTTTTAGGCTGGATGGAAGTGGGGATTTCAAGCTTTTGCTTATCTTTACAAGGAAACATTTCACCAACATCTAAAGCATATTTCTAGCTGCATGATATCAGTTTTTAAAATCAAGACCGTATATTTCATAAATTCTGTAACAAAAAAATGCACTAGATTAAAAATAATATCGAGGGATGAGGAAGGAAGATCATTCGGTGCCTATAAAGTCCCACATGCATCTTTGGTCTTAAATAATAAAGGATGCTTTGTTTCATGTCAAAGCAAAGAACAACCATACAATACTGAATTTAATGTAAAGTATTGCAAGGCAGTAGTACTGCTATGAAATGCAGTTATCAGAGGCACCAGAAGTGCACTCTGAATATATGTGTGCAAGCGTTATCTCAGGTATAATGGAGAAATAGCAATATTTTTTTAAAAAAATAATAAGTACCTTTTTAAAGTTTTTGAACTGCTCTTATATTGCTTGTGACTCATTTAAAAATAGACATCACCAGGACTACCTTTTTCACTTGCTGTTCTGTGCGTAGGACCAAAGACACTATTTCCAAAAGACTATTGCCAACAAAATAAAGTAAAATAATAATAACAAAAGAAAATGTAATTAATGAACTAGGAAGTTGTGCAGAGCTTTTAGTGCCAAAACTGTAAACCTCTATTGTGATATTAAACTGATCTTCAGCGGAGGCTGCAAACTGATTGGGGCTGAGTAGTAAGATGGAGTTTGCTTTAGGGTCATATTTTTGAGCAGCATGGGGAATCACTGGGGCATGGATTCCACCCACATACATTCCCATGCTCTGTGGGCAACATAATGCTCATGGCTGTGGTCATTATTTCTCCTAGGAACTCATCTTCAATCTTCCTTTCCACTCCAAACACCTGGGACAGGAAGGCAGAAAAAGGTTCCAGGCGCCAGCTGAGTCCTGAGAACAGGGCTGGGCCAGGACCTACAAAGACTGGCTCAGAGTAATGGGCTTCACTTCTCTTTCTTCAATGGGAAGGAGAAGAAGAGCAGAACAATTCAAGTCAGCACCTGCTAACAGGCGCTGAAAGTGGTCAGCTTTTCATATCACTTTCCTTCCCAATGGCACATGGTTGAACCCTCTTAATGCCACTGCTATGTCCCAAAACACATCAGTTACCCCACACCTGGTCTAAGAGAGTGGGGGAAGATTAATTCAGCTACATGTGTATATGGAAGGTAACAGCTTCCTAACCACATAGGGCAAATGATAGAATCACTGATGCAAGAAATAGAAGGATCCAATTATCCATAACTAACCCTTGTATTGTTCACATACACACACACACACACCCCTCTCAATTAATGTAAATATTGTAAATCATGAACCGTGGTTCACCAATAAAAAAAAATTGTATCAACAATGAGCCTTCACCAAATGTACACACTCAATTGGTGACTTCTAATTCCTCAGGCAGAGGTGTCTGTCAGATTCCACTTTGGATTCCTTGAGTCACTAATCCTGCTGAATTAAACACGCGAAAGTGCAGCCCAGACTTGCAGGATCATTCTTTGTGGAAGATTACTGAAAGTTAGAAGAGATTGAAAGAGAGAAAGAGGAAGAGAGAGGGAGGGAGACCATGGGATAGGGACAGAGAAGGAATATAGATGTTTGTGTGTGTGTATGTGTGGTCATCATACAACATAGCATGAAAATTAAGACTATCAGAAAAAAATGCATGCACAATCTACTTATTGTAAACTAGCTTTCTGTACAATTTTATAAGTGGGTTTGTATTTAAGTATCCTCTTGACACTCATAGATGATAAGAAGGTAAATCTAGATAACTATACCAGTTTGTGAAGAAAAGAAATAATCCCTATGTTGCATCCACAATAGAAATAAGGCTGGCTGACAGAGGGAGGTTCATGCCAACCACCCAGGCCAACAATGGGTATGAAACAGACAGGTGGAATTAAAATGGAGCTCTCTGTTCATTTTATTCCAGCCTCAAGTAGATTAAGGGGAGGGGGAAAAAATTCAGGAAGGGGTGTTTTTGCTGTTGTATTTTTTTGGTTTTGTTGTTTACAATACTCTTTTTTATTTTCATTTATGCGTACATACATAGGTCTGCAAGGTAAAACAGCTGACCTTCTAATAAAAATATGTAATATTTTCCTAAATGAAATGTACCAGAGGATTGGAAAGTGGCTAAAATAATAACACTTTAGAAAAAGAGAGAGAGGAGAGAATGGCACTTATTATCATGTTTGGTGGACTTGTGATAAGGCAAAAATTTTCTAGGAAAAAATTCAAGAGATAATGTCAGAGATGTTACAAATAAATATCCCACTAATACCAGAACTATTTCTTTTGGACATAATACAGAGGATAGACAAAGAAAAAAGAAAAAAAATTGGTGAATAATTTTGTATATGATTACGGCGGCTAGAATAATATTCGCAAGAATGTGGAAAAATAATCAAATTCCCAAAATAGAAGAATGGACATTAAAAGTGATGGAATACAGAGAGATGGATAAATTAACTATGATGATGCAAGGAAGAAATCAAAGTTCAAATGAAGAAGAATGGAGCCAAATAGAAAAGTACATTATTAACATGAGTTTAAATACAGAAGTAAAGTGAAGTAAGGTTCATAACGGAAATTATTAGGACAAATGAAGTAGGAAGAAAAATGGAGATGGCCGATAAGAAAAAGAATATTAAATAGGAGAAAATGAAATGAAAAGAAATACAAATACAGGGAGAACCCCGTTTGAGAATGATAAAAAATAAATAAATAAGAGAAACCGAAGAAATACAAGAAAAACTGGTACTAGGTGAAGTTAGGAAATAAGAAAAAAGTTTAAAATGGAATAACAACAGTAACAGTAATTTACATAATCACCTTTAAAAAATTAAGAGACCATAGGGCTAAAGTAGGTGAAACCACATATATTTTGGAAAAAGTAAATTAGATCCCAAGGGCTTTAATTTTTTAATGAAAGTGATGTTTTGATTTGAATAGAAACCAACATTGCCTTAAAGAGAGGTGGGTTAGAAATAAAAATTTATTGTTATTACTAATATTGGTGCCTCCTGAGGGGAGAATTCCATGTACATGGTATCATAGCAAAGAAGGTCCTTTTCAATGTCTTTTCATATGTGGTGTTTTCATTAGGGGAAGACAGAAGAGATTGCTCCAATAGAATTTGGTCCTTGGGCATCTCTCTCTCTCTCTCTGGCCCTTTCTGCATGTGGGAAAGGAACCGCATGAGAACGGGATTCACTGGATTTCTTTGGTGTCCGGTTGAGTCCGTCAGGACGACGAGCAGTACGAGCTTGTTGCTCCTCACTGCTCCGGTGTCCAAAATGGCAGCTTCTGGTTGGTGGAGGCTCTCCACCAACTGGAGAAGCTCGCCAGCCTAAAGCCCACCCCGGCAGATCTGCAGGCACGCACTAGTGCGCGCCTGCAAATCTGCAGTGGAGCACGGCGATGGAGCGACACGGAGTCACGCGCTCCATGCTTTTTAAAAACCTCTAAAAAGAGGTTTTTAAAAAAACATGCTGTGCAACCAGTTCTGGTCGCTCCGGAGCAGACTGAGGTGCAGAACTACAAAAAGTAGTCCGCCCCAGTCCACTCTATGGTGCAGAAGACCTCCATCGGAGGTTGCTCTGCACCGTTTTAATAGCCCGGTGCAGAAAGGGCCTCTCTCTCTCTCTCTCCCCATACACACACACACACACACAAACACACACACACGTACACACACTTACATACAGCCAGAGATATTCCTTCAGATCTGAGATTCCAAGTTGTGCAGGGGTTTAACATCATTATGAGCACCTTGAATTCATATTGGAAGCATATTGCCAGCCAATCTATTCATTTATTTTTTATTTAGTGATTTGATTGGTCAATTTAATTCTCATCAGAAATTTCCATGTTGCATTTTGCACTAGCTGCAGCTGTCAAGTCATCTTCAAGGACAGCTCCATGTAGACTGAATCAGAGTAATCTAATTGCGAAGTTACCATGGAATACAGTGGCTAGGTTATCCTTGTATAGGTAAAGCCCATAGCTGGCAAAGCAGTAAAATCTGGTCCCAAATACTCTGAGCCATGGGCCTCTAGTGAAAAGAAAAGATGTAGGTTTACTCCCAAGCTATCCACTTGTACCTTCATGGAAGTGCAGTCTCATTCCAGACAGGTTGTTTATTCAGTTCCCAGACCCCAGGTCCACCAGTCCATAGAGCATTTATTGTATTTGGATTCAGTCTCAGTTTATTGGCCCTCATCCAGCCTGTCACAGCATTCAGGCTTTCACTGTACAGCCCCCACCTAACTCCAATGACAGGAAGAAATAGAGCCAACTGTCACTGAGTTCCTGATGGCACACAACTTAAGACTTCCCAGTAATCACACCCAGAAGTTCACATAGATATTGAATAGCATTAGGGATAAAATGGAATCCTCCAGCATCCCATAACTTAATGACAATGTGACTGAATGGGACCCTCTCAATTGTTAAATTATTAAGCACTTATAAAAACAAAACTTGTTGAATCAGTATGGCTACTGCAAAAAGTAGGCCTCATTTCACTGACTCATTAAGTTTCTTTGAGAATGAGATTTTGACAACCCCCCCCCCTTGCAGAACATAGAAGCAACACCTCAAAAGTAAAAGTAGCATACCTGTAACATATTACTATGGGAGGTTAACACAGTTTGCCTTATGTAATGCTGCTAAACTGTCTCATAGTAATATAAATAAAGCCTACAAACTGTTAACATTTGGTGAATCCTGACCTGAAATTTTAAGCCACTTTTTAAAAGGCCTGCTTTGATTTTAAATTCAGTTTGCACACTCATTAAATTTCCAGTCCACCTTCCTTATTGGTTCACTTCTCATATTTGAAATAAATGTGGAAACATGGTTTATAATCATTGCTGTGCCATCAAAATCAGACATTGCTTTTTGGCATAATGTGCATAGCCAAAAACTCTCTGACCTCATAATTTGTTTGCAAGAGGAACATCAGCATCTGCCATCTGGTTTGTAGCCAGTTTTTTTGTACGTCAACTGCTTGCTGCTCACAGTTTGAAACACAGAGAAGGAATGCAGGCAGCCATAGTTTATGGTGCGTAAACTGCGGAAGGGCAAACTATTAAGATGGCAGTACTGTTGTAAATGGAGTCCTAAATATGAGAAATGATCATAACGTGATCAGGACAAGAATATCCTGCAAGCCTTCCATCTGCCCAGAAATTGCACTCACTCTACACATGTTCATAATGTTCTGCACAACTTCCCTAAAACCACAACCTGGTCTTTATCTAACTCATTAAAGCTGCTGTTTTGTTTGTTGGTTGTTTTTTTTAAAAAACTACAGAATCATATCTGATAGTGTAATCCTAGTAAGGTTCAAAAATGTGTTAGAATCCAAACTACCTCCACACTGCTTTGTATTGTGGGTTGGGAGACATCTTTACTGGCCTCCATTGGGAAAGAGGCCAGTGTAAACTTGTCACAGTGCCATGCGCTGTGATGGAGACTATGGAAGGCAGAGTTGGAGGATTTCTAACCTCCTACTCCCCATTTTTCTCCCTCTTTTGCTTGCTCAACATATCTTCTGGAGTGAGTGAGACAAGGATCTAGAGCAAGCAGGCAGTCAGTTAAGAGTGGTGGAGAGCCAGCAGATGTGTGGAGAGTGATGACAGTGATCAATAAAAGGTGATGGAATGGTGTGGTAGAAGTTAGTAGGCTTTCTAGAGCATCCTAGTCTGGTAGTTGGGAATGGGCTTCTTAGGTGGAGGGTGGTTTCTTGGTCTGAGCAGTTCAGCTGGTGGTTGGGAAGATAGGTCCCAGATGCACCTTAAGGGCATTAATTATCCTAGACTTTGATTAGGCCACCATGCCCTGGTTAGGCCTGGGGGATAATTAGTCCCTTTATCTCACAATTAAGACAGTAGCCTGTAATAAGAACAGGTGGAGGGTATCATCTCAGGCCTTCTTTTAACCTATAGTCTTTAGTTAGACCTAGTCAAGAGACTACGTGGTTTGGATGTGCCTTGCAGGCCTCTGTTAATGCTGATAGATCTTAGGATGCAACATGTCACCATTTGGCCAAGCAGATATAGTCCAATATTGTGGGCCATGTTTGGCCTGTACCTTTATTGTAGGCTTCTATCGGGTCTGTAGATCTTTGTTGGGCCACCATGTGGTCTATAGGTTGGGATTAAGTCTTTAGGTCTCAGGCTGGTAGACCTCTCCTTGGTGGGTGATCCAGGTCCCAGTCAGGCTCACCAACTGTTGTGGGATTGGGATTGAGATTGGTCCATAGGCCCCGATAGGCTCTTCGCTGTCAGCCAATTTAGGGCCCAATCAGGCCTGTCAGCCTACAGCAATTGCATTAGACTGTTAATGGGGAGCTACAGTATCCAGTTGGGCTGTGGTTAGGCTTCAAAAACCCAATTGGTCCTTGGCTTAGGTCCTAGTTAGGCCATTAAACCACAGTAAGCTTAGTTAGGCCTTACTGAGGCTATGGTAACAGCTGGATTTGTGTCAGGTCTCAGTTGGGTTGGTTAGCCTAAACATCCACTCTAGTCCCTATTTAGTTTGGGAGTTCGACTGGACTATTGTCCTGGTGTAACTCAGGTTATGGGACCCAATAAAGAGAGCGGTTGATCAAAAGGTAAGGGTCAGGGTCCAGCTAAGTGGTAAGAATTGAAATGTCCACCTCTGGAGGTAATATCCTCATCTGAAGACAAAAGGAAGGGTGGTACTTTGATGGCCATTTTGGTGGAATGTCCTAAGTGGAAACTTTTGTTACTGGATATCTATAAGGGTTTGGGGACTCCAAAGTATTTACACCTCACAGTATGAGGTTCTGTTATATCATATTGCATCTTTGACTGCCTTTTTTGATGCCTTGAGAGTAAGAAAGCTGATGATTCAGTCAAAGGGAGACACGTCAAGGAAAACATTGGACTTCTAGGACCTTTGCTTTGGAAGGCAGCATGACGGCCTCGCCATTCGCTCATCCAAAACAGATCGACTCCTATTTGCAGCTTCAGACCTGTAGTCACTACACCTTACAGGACTTTTTTCAAGTAAGGGGGTCACAACCTGGGCTATTGTATTACCATGCTGATTTGTCACACTTGCCTAAATACCATTTCTGGGCTGTTACCTGTAGGGCCTTATCCTTGTTGGGTTTTAAAGGGGTTAAATTTGGAACCTGCTATTCTGGACTGGAGTTGCTTCAACTGTGGCCATTTCCACACTGGCCCCTCCCAAAACTGCAAATCCCAGGATTCCAGAGGATGTTGAAAGTGGAATCATCGCACTATAACAGGCTAGTGCAGAAATGGCCTGTGTCTGCAATGGGTATGAGTCAACAACTTATTCAGAAGATTGAGCTCTGGAGGTCTTTAGCATACCAGAGATTATGTTTGTCCTTTTTTGATATTAAAATGTGATGCTGTTGCTTTTGTTGTTTGCTGCAGATTATAGGGTACGGCCACTGAATTCTGATCTCCAACCATAATATGATCTATTGGATGGTACACTAGGCCCATACTTACCATTTTGGATCCCATGTAGGATTGAGTGATCTCGCTATGGTTGTGTGGCTGGGAAAAAGGAGGCTTTGGTGGCATGGCTTGATACCAGTATTGTTTAGAGAACTCAGTACACCTCTGTCACCTCCTCTGGTCATTCACTTGGAAGCTAATGACCTAGATTTGTTGAAGGGCAAGGCCCAGATTGATCAAGGTATTCTTGATATAACGATCAATCAAGCCATTCATGTGATCTGACATTTTGCCCTGGCAGGTATGACAAGGACAAGGAAACCCTTGGTGAATTGATATAGCCCTGACAAGGGTGAATAGGGAAGTCTGAAGTGCCTTAACGAGGGGATTTGGCCATTTCTTGCCACATCCTCATACTTTTTTTTTCAGAAGCCTGAGCTTTATAGAGCTGATGGCATTCCCTTACCAGAGGCAGGCATAGGACCCATTTGGTGAAGAGGAAGTCTCTGGAACTGCCTCTTTAGGTCATACAACCATAGAGGTGGGATAGGGGACTTCCCTTGAGGCTAACCTGAAGGCTGAGCCCTGACTTTAAGTGATACAATTTCAGGGAGGAGTTCTCGAGTTGGCCTTCGAGTTGTAGGATGGCCAGGGAGCAACTCAGGTTTTGGATTTTCCTCAGGGATCAGGCAACTTACCCAGAGGAAGCTGAAGAGGAGGTCTGGAAGAAACCACCCACCCTAGCTGTTTCCATGCTAGATTGCTCCCCTCTTTTGCAGCTGTCAGGAGTTAAAGGTTAAATAAGTTTATAGTTAAAATAAAGTGGCCCATATCAACCCAATCTCTGTGTTTGGTTTCTTTATTTCCATGGCTGGTAAGCAAAAATTCTCACATGGCATTATGACTATGCCGTTGGTTTAACCATCTATTCATTACTAATGCATTCAAGATACCTAGAAACACAGCGCCATTGTTTCTAGTAGTTATTGAGAAGCTTAGTCATATGTTTTGTTTGTTCAAAGTTAATTCTTCAATTTAGGAGTCCACCTTAAACTGCCAATCTGGCACTGCATATATGCCAATAACCTGATAAGGCCATGATACATGACTAATAGACTGTATTTGTTTTTATGCATCATAAGATTTAAAGATGGATGAGTGATGGGTGATCTGAAGACTTCTCACTCTTTCTTTAGCTCGTTTCTTAGATCAGAAACATACCTGTTTGTACTGAAACAGTTGAAACAGCATATATACCTGTCAGGGTTGACCTGAACAAGTAGTATGCTTCACAAGGCTGAAGGTAATGCAGTTGGGATTGAATTATACAGTGCGAAACAGAAAAGTTGTTTTAGCATTAGGTTATTCATATTCCCATCTTCTACATATGGCATCAAAGTTAAGGCCTTTTTAGTGCCTTGAACAGGACAGATGCCAAACACTCATTTTGGCAGGAGTAGAGTTCCAGCTCTCTAAATCCCCACTGTAGTTGGAGATCTTATCCACTTCACTGGTATTTGATCCCAGCTTGACTCCTTCACAGATACAAGGAGTTTAAAAGGAGGCATGAAAGCCATTGGCATAAAAACTATGCAAGTTATAGTAACTACAGATAGACTTATAGTGTATGTGTGTGTGTGTGTATGCACACATATGCATGTGTGTTGTGTGTGATACTCCACAGGAGTTGTACTCCATGAGAATGTCACATAACCTAAGGAAAAGGAGAAGCCCTTTGGTATTATCAAAGGATGACAGATTCGCCTATTGTTTAAGAAGAGGAAAAAGAGGAAGAAGAGGAAGGTTTTTACCACTGCAAGGATGATTGCCTTAGACCTCAAAATATTTTGTGTTGTCTCTGACCCAGTTGCATTCCTAATCTAAAATTAGTGCAACGTGTACCTTTTCATCTTCCTTCCTTCCTTCCTTCTTTCCTTTCTTGATGCACCCTTCCTGGCTTCCAGTTTAGTATTATGTCAAGTGACATGAAGACACATTTTCCAGGCCTCTTTTGAAAATGCGTCACCTGACATTGTTGAAACTTCTAAGCAGAGTGCAGATTAGTGTTACCAGTGTTGATTCACCTGTCATACAGTATAGAGAGCAGAAAATGAGGTGTTAGCCCTTCTTTATGAGTCCTGTGGGAGAAAGCAAGCATGGTGGACAGCTTGTGCCTGGGCAGGTATAATAAATTCAAGAGGGCATCTGCATGGTGCTCTCTGCCTGCATGCTGTCATTTACAAGGTTTGGGCTCAGTTCCCTGGTCCCTGCAAATGAATCTCCAAGTAACTCATTTTTCATTGTTTCATCAGAAAGCCAGTCTTCCCAGGTGTTCTACATGTGGGTTCACATTCATTCTTTTATTATGCATGAAAGTCGTACTGTACAACAGCAGCTATTTTTAACTACTATTTAACTCTCATTTCTTTTGCTACATTCTGTCCCAAGCCTTCAATGTTAGAAGTACATGGACTCCCCCTGCCTTTACTGCAAACATAAAAGCATATTCTTCACACTCTTATGCTCTGAACAATAGTTAATGACATTCTGATTTACTCTTACATTTGAATAAGCTTAATTGTGTTCTTATTTTATTTGAGCTAGTTGCAGTATCAAGAAAACTCATTAAGGTTGTACTTTCTTATTCCTTAGGCAAGGCTTAGGCATATTTCTCCAATTACATTAATCAGCATGACAGAAATACTAAAGATCTACTTCACATGGAGTCATTGTTTTCCTGTAAAATGGGTCACAGAAACTGGAAACTATTTTCTGGGTATTTACCTTCTGTTTGTGGAAGTGCTGAATTTCCATTTTAATTAGCACATTTAGTGTTTGTGTATGGCACTGTACTAACGCCTCCGAAAATGGAAATCTTATGCCTGTCCTGCAAATGGTTGACACCTTGATTAGGGATTGCTCACCCATCAACTCTACATCTGTTGATTTCCTCCTTCTCCCACTTCCACATCCTGTATGAGCCTACATCCTTCCATTTTCATTTTCTTTATAAGACAAGATCTCTACCTTTTTTTCACTTATTAAAAATGTGCATATTTTGTACATCTTTTTCAAATAATTTTGTATGCACTTCTCTCTATTTGCTAAAACGTGTTTGTGCATTTTTCTACGCCCTTTTCACATGACTGTATTTTCACAGATGTGTACCCATTTGTTTGCTCATTTTTTTATTTTTTTATTATTATCACAACATACAACCAAAAAAAATAGCGATGATTGTTGACCATTCTATTGATTTACATATACCTGAATTAATTACCTAAATACAAACCTCAAAATGGAAATCTTAATTAGTTATACAACCATATTAAGAATCTTTGGTTTTCTATTGTAAAGAAAAATGAAGTAACAGGGAAGATTACACAAAGTCTGATTTATCAATCTAAAAGAAGCTTTTCCCCATTTGTTTGCTCATGCGGAAATTCCAGAATGCAAAATGCATGCAGTCTGTGCAGAGAGACTTGGGTAAGTTCACATTCAAATCTAAAGAATCAAATTTCTGACTTACCCCATCACTGTACTGGAAAAAGTCCCTGTATCCCTATAAATCTGTGTTGGGTACTGGGCCATAGGCAGCCTCAAGAGGAAAGGAAAGATATGGATATCTATGACCTGGGCTGGGTAGAAGCCATACTCATTGAAAGCTGAAGTCCTGTTCAGGCATTACTTACCACACCTTCTTGAACAAGAGAGAAAAGGAGCATGTGGCCATGCCCTCACCAATGTTTCTTCTTATGGCATGTCTGAAAAAAACGTTCCTGATCGTAAGTAAGATAGCTCACAATACAAGCAAGAACTCTATAAAATCTGGTGGATACTTTCATGTCAACATGTACATTCCCACATCAGATATATGACTTTCCAACTGAAGAAAGTGGTGCTGGGAAGCCCTGAAAAGGGCCATCACCTTCAGGGCATTATCCAAATGTGTTATTGCTTATTGACAGCCCATGATTTTCCTAGACAATAAACAGTACTACACCCATTTGTGCATTATAGTCTTTTCCTGTTCATGGAATCCAATGAGCCACTTAGATGGCTGGAGTCAGTGCAGAGTGTGAGAGTTGTGTGGAGACCAGAGAAAATATTTGCAGGAGGCTTACCGTGTAACATAAAAGATCCAGAGTCTGGAAAAGGTATCTTTGGTCTACAGTTCCCACAATCCACCTTGCTTGTATGACTAGTAGCCAGATAGGACATTCTTGGAATGCTGTTCCAAAAAGGAACTTTCCTAGGTTCTGAACAAAACAGATGTTGTTAATGAAGCAACTAAAACTGGTAGGTTTGAGTTTAAAAACAAAAAGTCATACAGTCGCTGTCTTCAAGTTTGCAGATGAAAGGCAGACAAGACCCATTTGGAAGGAGGGAAAATTCATGGCAAGTAAAACTGATAGAGAACTGTAGAAAGCCTGGTGAATACTGCCCCTTCTCCCCTCCCTCCTCCTCCACTATCTAAAGGCTAGTAGAAGCCTAGTTGTCTCACCTCACCTTCACTCTCTCTCTTCTAGTGTGGCTAGCCACCATATTGTACCTTTGGACATGTATCTTTTAACTAACTGCTTGCCCTATCTTCATTTTATATGTCCCTTTAGAAATTTCTAGAAATATCCTAAGATCCTAACATACAGAGAACAAAACAAGAAGCTTTACTTAAGCTGAGATTGATTTTTTGGGAGTATCTCTTGTCCACTAATTCAGTTAGTTTATTGAAGAAGAAAATGAAATTGGTCTTCACTGGCTCCTCTCTTTACAAAAACAAAACAATTTCCCAAATACATACATTTCAATTGTAATAATTTTACTGTCCTCCAGGAACTTCTAATATGATTATTTTATTACCAGTCCTAATATCCAGATACAGAAACCAAGCCAGCAGTTCTATAATTCTCTGGGGCAGCATGTCTCCCCACCTCCCAAAAAGTGTATTTTCTCTTCTAAGAAAGACCATGCATAATTTCTCAACTGTGGCAGCTGGCGGTTCAATGGTATGCCCAGTGACCTTCTTTGCCTTGGATGAATGTCATGAGACCCCACTGACTTTAATTCATTCAGAATGTCCAGGTATTATTTGGCGTTCTCTTTAGCTATCCCTGACCTTTGTCCTTTCCCCTCCTTGTTTCTGTCAATGTTGCTATGGATCTTCATTCCAACTTTCCTTCATTATAAAGAATGAATCAAAATAGATTATGTCTTCTTTCTTCCAGGGCTGGCTCTTTTTTGGGCTGATCACCAGCTGAAAGATACTTCCTCTACTTTATTCATTCAACATCTTTGTTAATCCCGTGTTGTTTCTCTTAATCAAAGTGCATAAAAGTGGATGATTTTTTAAATCAAATTGTTTAAAAATGCAAATACCAAGTTTCTCTATACCTAAGTTGATAGAAAATAAGCCTGTTTATTTTGCATGTAATCTTTCAAACGAATTTTATATTTTCTCCATGGGAGTTTATTTTATTGACTTCCTAAAGCAATAAGATCTGAAGGCTGCTACTGTCAAGATGGTACCTGCTGAGTGGTCTAAAGAAATTGTTTCTGTGAAAACAGTTACAGTTTTAAAAGTAACTTCACCCATCAACAAGGTGACTGTCCCAGATGCTTACCCTATGCCCAGAGTGGATGGTATGCTGGAGTTAGTAGGGTCAACTTGTATAATTTCAATGTTAGACCTGCGCAAAGGTTTTTGGCAAATGGAGTTAGAGGAAGCATCTAAGTGTAAGACAGCTTTTAGCACCTTAGATGGATTGCTTGAGTTTACAGTGCATCTTTCTGGCTTAAGGAATTCTCCTACTTCCTTTCAAAAGCTAATTAACACTGTAATGTCTGGGGTGTCCAAATTTGCAGAAGCATATATTGATGGCATACGTATCTTTAGTAAAACTTTGACAGATCATGTGGAACACCTGTATCTGGTACTGTGAGTTGTAGAAAAGGTAGGCTTAACTATTAAGGTCAACAAACTTCAATTTGGATTGCCAGAGGTCATCTACTTGAGACAAATAGTGGGCAGTGGAAAGATTGCACCATTATGGAACAAAACAGAAGCTGTAAAGAACTGGCCAGTTCCTAAAATAAAAAGGACAAGTGTATGGTTTTCTAAGAATTACAGGATACTATAGGCATTTCATTAAAAGATTTGGTTGCAGAGGTTGGAATAAGAAGAATCTTCACTTCTTAAATATATCAGGTCTATACATTGTTCCACTTTTTCTTTCTTCTTCAATCAGAAATCCATCAATTTCATTGTTTCTTTTCACATTCATAATTATTTCTTGCCTCTTTGTTAGTCCCAAATCTAAAATAGATGGACCCAACACAATTCTTCCACAACAGAAAGTGGGCCCAAATGTGATCTAAACTTTTGGTACCATTTACAATGTGTACCCTGTGTTGTGCTATTCTTTAAACCAATTTCAGAATGCTTAATTTGTACAGGAGGGCTTCTTAAATGTAAAGATTTACAACAGTATGAAACAATGTGGATGACAGTGAAAACAAGTGATATAAGTTTTAAATACATCCCAGACAGGATATCATAAAATCATGACCCTCATGCAGGCATTGAAAAACACAAGCATAGAATTGGTGAGGAAGTCTTGTGTGATTATTCTGGCCTCTTCAGACCTACTTTCCAGTCTTCCTGTACTGGCTGGAAAAATCTGAAAGGACCCTACAATCATATTTACCACCTTCTATCTGACAGGAAGTTTTGCAAGACCCTGGGTCTTCAGTCAAGTATGCTTACTATTTTGTTTCAGACATTTCTTCTTAGAGCAGGAAGAGGAGGAAGTTCAAGGCATAATTTGAAGAATTAGGTTTGAAAATTAATGTAACGATGCTAGAAACTGAGCAATTAGTTTATCAATGTCACCAATGATAATAATTAGATTAGATTAGTTGAATTGTTGTTAACTGACTCATTAGTCAACATATTACTTTGGAAACAGAGTATAGGGTTTAAAGACAGCAGCACAGAAGCTGTCTCCACTGATCCTAGGAACACATAATGTTATTCATACCTTGTATTTTGAAGTTGCCTTCCTCCAACATGGAATTTTCCCCTGATGGATTACAAAGTCCATAATAGTGCTGACCAACTCACCGGTCGGCGCCGTTGTGGGTCGAAGCGCGGTTCTGTCTCCTCCCGAGGATCCTTCTGGCGTGGTTGGTGGAAACGGCCAAGTCCGGGTGGACGTGGTGCGCATAGTCAGATTTCCCCTTTTGTTCCCCAGGCAGCCAATGGGTTCAAGGCATCCTGCTTTGAATCCATTGGCTGGGAGAGGGGCCATGAGTGAAGCCCATGGGCTTCACTCAGGTCCGCCTGTGGAGCCTTTAAGGAGAGCTGGCCAGGTGTCTGCGCATTCAGCATTCCAGAGGCAGAACAGGTGGCTTGTAGGCAGTGGCAAATGGTGGTGGCGGCGCACATGGTGAGCGGAGGTAAACGGGCAAGCGGTGACTCGGTGATGCATGGCAGCAAGCAGGAGCATGGGGGATAGGCAGGGCGAGTAGCGGCGGTGACAAGCGCTAATGGACTTGGGATGGCAGCATCCAATTCAGTGGCAGTGGCAGTGTGAGCAGCCACATGGGCCACAGCCCCCAAGCCTCCGAAGAGCTGGTCACTTCCCAGTCCTTTTCAGGGCTACTCAGCTTCTTCTGCAGCACCTGGATGCTGGCAACATGCCTGAGCCCTCGTTAGCCTGGTCAGGCTCCAAGAGGTTGAATGTGCTTTCTTCCCACAGCCCACTGCCTGGAATCCAGCCTCCCCCACCCTTGCTAGCCCATCAGGCCCATGGTTGGCTTTGGCAGACCTCTGGCCTCATCCGTCTCTGCCACTTTTTGCCTCCTGGCCCTCCTGCCCCAGTCAGTCTCGGCTGATGCCATGCCCCCCAAGCAGGCTACAGGAGCACCTGGAATCCAGATCAGTGACAGCTGTCCCAGGCCTGGCTGCAGTTCCTCCACGGCAACCAGTGGTTTGTAGTGCCAGGCACAGGCACCAGCCATTCTCCGTATCCAGCAGCAGCAGCAGCAGCTCTTCTGCTTCAAGTGTTAGCAGTGTGAGCCACAGCAGGCATACAAGAAGGAAATCCATAGGGAAGAGGCACAGGAGGTTGAGTAGGAGCGAGTCAGACAGCATGGGATCTGTGAGTGAGTCTGGGGCTGCCAGTAAACAGGGTAACACCATTAAGCACCTCAAGGATTATTGGCAGCTGGTAGCCCACGTCCCTGGGCTCCCTGAGAGAGCCATCAGAAGTTGGCGCAGGGTGGAGCCTGGTGCCCTTGTTCCTTCTCTGGCTTGGGCAGGTCAGGAGTGACCAGCAGGGTTATCTGCCCAGGCAACTTACGGGGACCATGAAGACCCGCCGGGCCTCCACTTAAGCAAAAAGATCAGGGAGCACATCCTTGACAGGTATTTCATTGATATATTTTCATTGCTGAAGCTGGAGAACAAGGAAGGGCGCACCCCCCAAAAAAACCAGAGAGACAACAATGAGGCCTCTGTCAAGAGGTCATTTGACAACTGGTTGGCAGGCTATACGGTTTTCATGGGGGTGGTTCAGGTGGCCTATCCTGACAGAGGGTGGCATCTGTCCAACCATCTGGGCAACATCCTCAAGGCATGTGCCTTGGCAGGTGACACTGCTGCTATTGAGTACAATTCCACTTTCAGGAAGAGAGCATCCCAGAGTAGGTATGCCAGGTGGAATCTCATCAATGACAAACTCTGGTTGGTCACTGTGGGACCTCACATTAAGGGCAGAACTGAGGCCAGGCTTTTTCGTTGGTTCGGGAAAAAAGATACTAGGAAG